>VUQI01064193.1:0-12571 GCA_015106735.1 Paratilapia polleni
GGGGGGATGTGTAAGAAAAGCAAAGACCAAAATCATTCTATTCTGCTTAAAGTCTTAAAGTTTCCAAAAGTTATTTTAATAAAAAGGAAAGACAGTTTGAACATTTAAGTGTTTTGTTTCTACATTCAGCAGTTCAATTGCCACCATCAGCTAATGCCCTGACCTCTTTATTTTTATTTACGATCTTCCTATACTGTAGCTTTTTTGCTTCTGTTCTATTTGCCTTTAACTGTTCTCTTACATAACATCATGCATTGCAATGCAAGATGTCCCTGACCTCATCACTGCACTCGGAAAGGTAGATTTCAGATTATCTCACCATTCAACTGCCAAGAGCACTGATCCTGGTTCTCCTGTTGTTTGAATGCATGCTGTGGTAGTAAGGCTGCAAAGCTGTCTGAAAAGCCTTACGTGACCTCGTGTGTGATCCTAAATAAATTAAACAACAGCAGTGGCAGTAACAGAACATATTTTGCACTTGTTGGATGCCATAGTGTTAGTCATAGGTTTTATTGCCAAAGGCAGAGAAATTTTGACAGTGAATTTGGTCAACCCACAACAAGGTTTCTGTACATTTGTGAAAGTATACTGCATAACAACAAGTCCAAGCATGGTTTATCAGAGCAAACACAACTCACACACACACATTCGCGCGCAAGAGAATCACACCGACATACCATCAGTTGGTATGTCATGGCATCTTATGTTACAGCCATGAATCTGATGCATTCATTAATGGTTTGTTAGCAGGATCGTGGTTCTGGAGATGGTGCCAGTGAACTGGAGTCTCGTGACAGGGAATGTCTTCATCCACAATAGACGGCTTATGGTAATGGAGATGACACTGAATAGTCTTTTGATATTGGCTGAGACAGAATGTCTCTAAATTTTGCTTGCTTTCAAGATCTGCAAAAAAAAAAAAAAAATCCCTTGAAGACAGCATGAGCATGTTTTAGATCAAGCTTGACATTTAACCTTCTCACTTGAGATTTTTAAAAAAAAATGGATCCTAAATGATGCAGAATTTTTAGGGCTTTAATCGGACTTGACAGATGCACATGCTGTCTGTGTTCGGTTGGCATGCAGGAACTGGCACACAGTAATTATGGTGAATGTGCGAGAGCGTAGAGAAAACATCTTAAAGGTTTACAACTATGCTCTGTGCAGCCTTCATGTAATTATTGGCTTAATGAAGAATGCACTGATCATCAGCAGCTGTGACACATACGGTAAAAGGGGGCAATTACTATACATCTAGGAAGTACATTACACGATGCATCTCTTGCTCCTTTTCAGATGATGAATTTGCAAGGCAGTGCGGAGGCAAGTGCAATCATATGTGTTCCGAAGCAGCAAGCACAACAGCCTCAATACACGCATCTACACGCATACACAATGCCCCTGCATCCGCAAGAATGAGCAATGAAAAAAAATGCACATATGGTATTTATTTATTTATTTGTAGTCCCCTGATCCTTAATGTAGTATGTTCTTCTAATTTTTGCAAATGAATACCCACAAAGAGAAAAAAGCCAGACAGTATTGTAGGCTTTTAAAACATATGGGCCTTGTTTGATTATGATCAATTTATCTTTCATCTCTGATCATGTAGTGTTACTGCAGCTTCAGTGTTGACACATCCAAGCCTGTGGTAAACTGCACTTCTGTCGTTCTTGCTCCTCCTTGTTCACTGCAGCAAGTGGGTTTGTCAAACAGATGCTAAGCACACACTGAATAATACTTGTTGCTTAACCTCAATCTCTTCTACAGTTGCCATGACCTCATCTTCTGAAATGTTTGCTTTTTACTTTTGGTTTAGGTTAATGTTCATCTTTTATAAACTGAATATAGGCACAGGACTGATTGATAACCAGACTGATAACTGATAACTGAGCAGGCTGACCCATGTGATTCAGCCTCTGAGAAGTGGTATTGTGCGCTTGCACACGGGCAGATGTACTGTCTGCGTATGTTTGCTTGTTTTGACATTTTGCTGTGTGCATCAACGTATGCTGTCTAGATATTTTGGTCTGTATTCATGCGTGTCTGCACGTGACTCAGCGCAGCTTTAGAGGCTGAGTCACACTAGATGGACCTGATTGAAACTGCAGTTAGGAAATATGTGGAAAATACACCTAAAAGATCGGGATAAAGTGAAGTTAAGATGCTTTCTTGATATTAGAGGATTTATTCAAAATTTGTCTAAACTTCAAAGCAATAACCTTTTACCTCCTAATCACCACTCAATGTTAAAACTGTATTCTCGTGTAATTCTGTATTGAGTTAATGTTTCAAGAGAAGTACAAACTCTGAAGGGCTCTGTAGACTCTCTTTCATGTCTGTGAACAGTATTTTGAGTATTTTTAATGCTCTTCAGTTGGTGCCTTGTTGATCTTGTTTTGGCAAAGGCCCATCCATCCACCCATCCATCCATTTTGTTTCACTTATCCAATTCAGGGTCACAGGGGGGCTGGAGTCTATCCCAACTCTCACAGGGCAAAAGGCAGGGTATATCCTGCACAGGTCACCAGTCTATTGCCGAGCTAACACAGAGAGACAGACAACCATTCACACTCACATTCAGACCTATGGCCATTTTAGAATCATCAATTAACCTAACCTCATGCATGTCTTTGGGAGGAAGCCGGAGTACCCAGAGAGAACCCACACAAGCACGGGGAGAACATGCAAACTCAACACAGAAAGGCCCCAGCTGGCCAATGGATTCAAGCCCAGGACCTTCTTGCTATGAGGCAACAGTGCTAACCACTGCACCACCCTGCTGCCAGTTTGGCATAGAAGCCTTGATATTGAGACAGAAAGGAAAAATTCTTTAATGCTGACCCCACTTCAAACAGACCCCACTTCAAACCAAAGACCCAATAGTTGTGTATATTACAAGCTTCACTGCTGCTGTTGAAAACCTACCTAAAATAAAGTCAGAACAATTACCAAGAAGGCCAAGATTTTCATTCATGAAGCATGATCAGAAGCAGCCACTGTATTTTGGATCACAGCTTCAACTATACTCTGTATAATGTTATGCATATCTCCCCTTATATTGCGGAACCAGAAGAAGAACCATTAAAAACAAGAATTTATTGTACCGCTGCATTCATTCTTGCTAGATTAAATGAAGTAAAAATTTAAAAAATGTCAGAGGAGAAAGTTAGTCAGTCTGGTAAGTCAATTAAACCATTGCGTAAACAAGTTGCCTTTGAAGACACCACACACTGTAGCTACAGCTCTGCGACCTGCATGCTAAACCCAGTTACAGGCAAGAGGAGAAGCCCTGACTCCCTCTGCGTTACACTTAGTCAGATAATTGGAAATGCGAGGGCATTAACTCCAACGGGATTAAGAGGGGGAATTAAATATGTTAATCCCCAAAATAGGTAAATAGCCTCAGTGATACAATAACCAATTTCTAGGGTTTTCCTCCCCCGAGGACACGTCTGCCTTTGAACGCAACCAGCTCACACACAACCACTCGCGCATACGCACTGACGAGGAGGCTCACAAGCAAACTAGCACGCACTTCCACATAAACATGAGGACACGCACTGCACAGGAGAGCAGGAGAAAGAGTCTCGAGTGTTCCTGAAAGTTCTCCAAGGTCATGCCTGTGGTGTCGTGTGGCCCTGTGGCTGACTCTTGAACCTGTTCTCTCAGGTCTGCTTCTTTGTTCCAGAGATCATTACCTCTGTCGCTCTGCTCTGCTCCGCTCCCCTCCCGAGACCGCTTTGTCGCCATGTGTTCATCTGCCTTGTAATTATAGCACGGTCCTGGATGTCATGGTTTAGGGACTCTGCATGTGAGTGAATGTGTGTGTGTCAGGGGACTGAAGAGGTGTGTAAGATGTGTGACATTATACTGTGCTTTAATGTGAAAGAGTGTATGTGTGTATATAATGTCGCATGGACAGTAAGATCAGAGTGTGTGTTTGTGTATGCATGTATAATTTTAAGAGAAAAAAGGGACAGTGTAAATTGAATATAGTGCACTTTCTGTTTAAACTATTCAAGCAGAGGCATTGCCTTTGGAGGTGGCAACAGCGCTGGATTTTGATGAGCTACTCTACTTGTGTCGGGGACATGAAACAACTGAATAAAGTATATATTCAAAACAGTGACAGAAATCATGAACTAAAAGTGCCGGGGCATCAGTTGTAGGCAAAAATCATGTTAAACTTCCCCACCGAGTTCAAAGTACATTTTTATACACAATTAGTGAAGTACAATTTCTGCTGGAACTGAAGCATAGCAAAAACAAACCCCAAGGTCAATTGCCGATCGCCTCTGAGAAACATTATTTTTACGTCTCTGTCCAAAGATGAATGTCTTACAGGGGGAGAGAAAATAAGAAGAAGAAAAGAAAACATTAAAAGAGAGAAGTCTATCATTCAAGAATGCAAGACTGTAATGCACCACAGTCAAATTCAATAAAGTCATTATTCCAGGCTTAGCCACCATAGCAATATTTTGTTTTCCTGGATATCGTATACTGCTTATCCCTGTTCCTTTCTCTCTGCTGCTTTTTCCTCTTTCTTAGTTTTGGCTACGGTGCTGGTAGAATGGCATCAACACTCAAATTCTGTAACATGAAACCCTTTATTTACTCAAAAGATTCATCTGGAAATGTCACCCTGCAACGGCTACCTATTCAAAACAAAGAAAGCAGCTTCATCGTGCCTAAAACGCCACATACTGCCACCAACATACTCTGTTAGACCGATTATACATAATGATTCCACTGCGAATGAAGATGCTCAGCAAAGTTTCTTATCTCATTCCAGCTGAAGGAGGAACCACACACATGCAGTCCAAACTGCACTTATCAGTCATTAGGCATTTAAATGCTTGCCCAGAGAGAAATTAGATTTCTGAAGAGTTAAGAAGATAACCAGTGGCACTCTCTTGTAAGGATGTACCACTTTCAACACATTTGAGCAGAAGCTGAGACAACAGACTTATTGAGTTGCTGTAAATCTCACCGTGTGATGTTAATAATGCCATTATTTCAACAGAAAAATCATCTAAATGCACAGCACAGTAAAAATAAAGAATCCTAATACAAACACGCACTTCATTACCCCCAAAAAGGAGGTTTTTGGTCTTAAATGTGTTTGTGTATTTTTGGTCAAACATGAGATCACGATCCAAGAAGCAATGCGATTTGACGTTGATACAGATGAAGGTGATCCACAATTTTATAAGGATTTCCTAAAAAAATATCTGGGATAATTTGCTGACAACCAGAATCCAGATCCTGACTGAAAACATTTTCCATTATTACAAACAACACCTTTTGAGGATTGTGCAATATTGGCAGAGATATGTGCTTTTTGCCTTTAACAATAATTCTGGTGGGTTGTAAAGCAAGGTCCACAGATCCCCAGCAGTCTTAGATGAGTTCCAGGGATCACTGGAGATAGCAAAAGTTCAGAAGAACCTGATGAACATAACAAACACTACTGCACTCACATGTTTCCCTCTGACCAGTTGATATGTACACCTTACACCCATAAAGCATAGATAACTCTGATTCCAAACTAGCAACAAGGCGGTTAGCCAATGTCCATGTAGCATTGCATAGTGCACGCTTTCAGCACTTCTGTGAAATGTGTCAGTGTCTTCGGAGGAAGTGTGTATTTGTTATACATCCTCCCTGCTGATAATTGCACCACTAAAACAAGACCCTTGCTAACACCACCTCGCCCAACACTCCAGGCTCAGTTGTTTCCAATGGAACAAATTGCAGAGCATTTACCAAACTTTTATTAGGTTCACAAAACAAGATCCCATGCCATAGATGTGGGCGAGGGGTATTAATTTAGGGAAATGAGCACAGGCTAAATAAAGGCTGTCTGGTTGCTGTCCTAACAGGAAATACTATGCAGGGGACTAGTGAAAAAGGTGGGGGTGAAGACTGGGGGAGGGGTGTTTGGGGGGGGTTAAGGAAGGGAGGGAGGAAACAATTATGACCTCATTTAATAGTCTCTCTCTTTCTCTCTCTCTCTCTCTCTTTCCCTGGGCTCCCAGGCAGAGATCGGAAAGGAATGCCCAGTTTTAAAACCGCAAGTCACCTCTGAACATGCAAGCATTTGGCCTAAGTGTTTCCTGTTGCAATAAAAATGTATGTCAAGTATGTGAACCGAGGTTCCTCTGTTCCCTAAGCCTGTCGAGCGCACACACACACACACATTTACAGCCACACATGTGCGATGGTAAGGCAGCATTCTGGTTTTCTCCACAGCAAAAAAGGAGAACATCATGAACTGTATTGCCGCTGCCCAAGCAGAACAGCGTGATTAAACCAAGCATGGTTCGTGGGGGTGAATGTGCTCGTGTATGTGCAGTATGGGGTGGCATTGTGAAACGGCTGAGGGTTACCGTGTGATACAAAGCCCATGCCGTTCTGGTGTCAGGCTCATGATAAGAGTTTGGGAACTCGTCGCATGGTGATAGCCACAGGCACAAATGTGCAAAGGGGCTCCAAGTGCTAATTTTATTCATTTACCTCCCTCTCTGGATAATTGTTTCTGTCAACCAGCGACGGCTTGATAAAGGATTTCATGCCGCTGAAAAGAGTTACACGGCTACTTTGGAAGGTGATCGCCAGAGACGATTATATTTATCACCTGCTCTAATATCCATAGTGTGGTGTAAATTGATTCATTCTCTGAGGATTGCTGTCACAGAGGGCAAGGTGTGAAGAGTTCTGCACCCAAATAAGGCATCTGACATTTGACATATAACACTGCAAAACAGGCACTTATAGTAAATAGACTAATACTTTATATCTTAAAGTAACATCACTAAAACTGTCATATTGTACAGTCAAAACGTTGAGCATTTTTGTGGCTTTTTAGTCATGTTTGAATTAAATGTATTAAAGTCTGTGATTAGATGACACATTTGCACATACACTACTACACACATGCTTTCATGTTACACTGTGCTAAAAACAATACAACGAAACATGTGACTAATTTGTTGAGATTATAATATCAACATTGGATTGTTAAATTCAGTTAAGTAAATTATCAAAAAAATCACATAACAAGAAATTGTAATTTGTGATTTTTTTTAATTAAACAAATACAAAAACTTTTCTCGATGAGTAAATTTAAGGTACGATAAAGAAAACTAGTTGTCAGTGTCCAAATATATAAATATATTTCTTTTCCTTAAAAATTTGAATCGCAAACATAAGCACAAAAAATCAAAATAAAAGCATATTAATATTTTATCCATGGCACTAAAACTCTCCTTGGAGGGAAAAAGAATTTCATTTCTTTTTATGCACTGCCTTCATAGACATAACATAACCAACAGTCAAAACAGCAGATTTTACTGCTCGTCTATCAGCATAAAGATAAAAGTTTAACAGATTCATCAGCTTTGGCCAATAACAAAAGAGACAAAAACATATATATATATATATATATATATATATATATATATAGCTGTTAGAAGTTGCTCACAAAATGTCACTCACACAGCTTTAAATTCCACAGCACACCTTTAGCTCGGTAACTGACAGATTCCCACCCATTCAAAAGAGTGGCCTGGAAGCCTTCTTCCCCCCGGAGTTCAAAAACATGCCGCTCTGCCTCCGCTTGGGGAAGCCTGCTTTTATTGGACCCTTTGTGGAACATCCTTTCTTCCCCCTCATCAAAAGAAGGAAAATAAGTCAAGGCGTAGTCGCATTTCCCCCCTCTTTTATTACTATTCTAATAATACTCCATATTTGTTCATGCCTTCATCTTCTCAAAGCAACCATTGAATGTGTGTGTATGAAGCACTACAGTGAGGCAGCTCCACTTTACTGACCGCATTTGTACTCTAAGCTTCAGTGGGCAAATGCACTGGATGGATGGACGGATGGACGGGACTCAGCCTCCTCATTCTTTTCCATACCTTTACTGCTGCAGTATGTCTGAGTGACTTAAACTGTGCTTATGCACAAGGTCACATAAATGAAAAGAATGAAGTGAAATGTAAGAGAAAGTGGATGATAAAAAAAAAAAATCTGTGACTCCTGAGATAGTGGCTTTTAAATGCAGATACACAATGGGATATAGGAAGAAAGAAAGGAGTGGCAATACAGTTTCTGTCTGTACATACACATGTATGTATGTGTGGTTGTGTGCAGAAACATCTTGTTAAAATCACTCTACACTAAAGCAGCTCATGCCCCCTTTGCTCCACTGAGGCCTGTAGATGAGGTGGTGGTGGCTGTAGAGGAAAAGGAGGAGGCGAGGTGGAGCGTTGGAGGGCAGTTCCCTTCGCTGCCTGGAATGAATGGTATGGAGCAGTAGTGACCATTCATGCATGCTCTTTTACCTCTCTCTCTCACTCTCTCCCTATCCTCTTACTGTTCCCTATTTGAGATTTTTAGCCTCAACGACACAGAGAATGAAAGGAGAAATAGCAGGAAAGGGAAGTGGATAAACAATCAAGAAACAATTAAGAAGGAGGAGAAGGTGAAGAAGGTGAAATAAAATGAGAGGAGATACGAGGTAGACTAAAAAGAAAGCGTATAAAGGAGGAAGGGAGAGAGAGGCAGGACTCTAGTCGCTGAGCCACTGGAGTTGAAGAGCAGCGCAGCGTGAAATAAGGGAGAGGAGCAGCTGAACCAGAAAGAACCCAGGCTGCTCATTACAAAGGCCTAGGCCTGACTTCTACCCTCCACACACACCTCCACACTGTAACACATACATGAAGAGAGTCAGATAAGCACAGGACACACAGAAATAAAAAGAGGAACTCACACACATCACACTGTAACGTATGCTTTTACACAGATACTTTTATGTGTGCATGTGCAAACAGACATGCAGTGTCATGTAAAAAAGTACAGTACACTGATTCACAAACACACATACACACACACACACACACACACACACATATGAACTACAGAGCCATCAATACATGCAAAACTAGCCAGGAGCTGATTTTCTAGATCTCTCTCTTTTTTTTTTTTTGTCAGTAGTACCACTGACTCTGTGAAAATGTTACACAAAACTTTGGCAGGGTTTCCAAAAGCATGCAGGGAGACACAGAGGAGGAAGTCTGTATTCTCATTGTGTGACCCTCCTTTCCCATCATGACAGCTGATGAAACATTTGGTGCAACTTGTTTATTTAGATTTGATTTCCTCCCCTAACAGCAGCTGCCTCTCAATACACGTCTCACAAATATCTTATAAGAGGGCACAGATAAGTGTGTTGCCGGGCTGGATTATACTGACTTTTTAAGCACAATTCTAACATTAGAGAGGTGCGTGATTTTTATTTTATTTTTTTTAAGTTTTGCATTTAAATGTAAAATTACATTATAAAGAGATATTCAGAACTGTAAAAAAAATAAATAAATAAATAAATCTGTAACTGTACCACCTCTGTATTTCCTGCTGCTAAATAAACATTTCATCTTAATTGTCTGAAACACTTACACATATCTTTGCAATAATCTTTGAGAGTAAACCCAGCACACAGGAAACAGCTCCATCTGCTTTTACCAAATACAGTCACTTGCATGCAGTATATTACTTCATCAACATTTACAGCTCACTCTTTCATCTTTTAAACACACACTGGAACCGAGGGCCAGTAGCAGTATTAAATCCAACAGGGAGATGTAAATATTAAGAGACATATAGAGATGTAAAAAGGAATGACAATATGCTCCTTAGATATTCCTTTACAAGTTCTCATAAGACCTTCTTTTTTTTTTTTTAATTCAAACAGAAGAAGCTGTAAACCAGTGCTGCAGTGGCTTCAGATAAACCCCCACCTCTACACTACTTGCTGACACATATTCTGTGAAATACTGCCATCTCTTGGCACTAAAAGTGAGTACTTTTACAGAGAAGAAAAACCCATGATGACTCAGACTGTGACTTCAATCATATGTCTAAGGCCACTGGAGGCTAGGTCTTTGCTGGACACAGAAAGAAAAAATTTGAATTCAATTCTGATTTCCTGAAGGGTGGTTTCAAGAGTCCTGCACGAAGATCAGGCACTGAACATCATATACTTTGTTTATATTTTTGTTCTGGACCCTTGACGCGTGTTTCCTCAAATCATTCTCACTTTTAAAAAGAACTGAAAGAGATATGGGTTTATGCAACAGTGTAGCAAAATTTCAAGTGAATCACAAATCATAATGTCACCCAAACAACCAAAGTAAGACTATAGTAACTTAACTATAAATTACCTTGAATCAGTTTATTGTGTGATATTAGTTACAAATGGGGGTAAGCTACTTGACATTACTTTATATTTTAATAAACTCTTTCCAATCCACCCCAAATACATGAATCTAAAAACAAGAATATCTTTAAGCTAAATTTTGTAAATAAAAAAATCTTCACCCAGAAGTACAAATACAGGGATTTCTTTAAAAGCAGCTCGAAATTTAACACTGCACTAAAAACGCCCAATATACTAAATACCTGAATCTTAAAAATCAAGTGCAAAAGGCACTAAAATGCAGAATAACTTGAATGTGTATCTTTCTGCAACAGTACAGTAAGTTAAGTGGTTATGGTTGACTTTACTGTACAGCTGCAGCTCAGACAGCAAACTGTGGTAACCAGTCATGATGTGGAGGTGCGCTTCAGTATGTTGTAGAACTTATTCAGCAGGTTTCTGAGCCGTCTCTTTCAGGAGATAAAAAGGCTCGATGTGTGTCTGTGTGTCGAGGTTGAGACATGCAGATAAAAGTGACATCTTTTGAAAGGAGAGTAAAAGTGTATTTCTCTTGCTGCTTCACAGAGTAGTAGAGTTGTAATTCAATACTCCCCAGTCAGTGCTTTGCAGGGTTTCTACAGAGGACCGTTGTGTTTCACAGAATGTATTTCCAGCATGGAACAGGTTGTTCATCACAAGGTCTGTTGATCTTAAACACACACACTGAGCTGGGAACTTTGAAGTGTGAAAATAAACATTTTCACCTAACCACTAATCTTCTCTCTCTCCCTCCCTCTCTCTCTCTCTCTCTCTTCTCTTCCTCTCACTCCCAGTCTCTTGCTCTCTCTGCATCCCTCCCTCTCTCTCAGATTGCAGCCCTTTTAACATGAATTCATTTACAACTTTCATTTCAATTTGTCCCGTTAGTCCATTTGTTATTGTAGCGGAACCAGCGCCAGGGCCTCTGGTTAGTGAAAATGTCAGATTCTTTGATTTGATTTTATAGGATTTCAGCAGGGACTGAGGGGGCTGTGTGGTTCTGGCCCTTCGCTGTGAGTGGACTGACTACTGTTTGCATTTAAACATCCATTTGAGCCCGATTCCCCTGAGGATTCATTTATTTCACAGAGGGTCAATTACCTCTCACCACCCCATTCAAAAAAAAAAAAACTCTTTTCTAGCTGCAATTAAACAGATTTTTCCTGTTTAGGTTAGGTGTAGGATGAGGGTGCATGGCTGAGGTCACTGTTTTAATTAGGCACTATTTAAGACCAATAACAAACTGATTATTTGCCAAATGGCTCTTGCAAACTGAGAAGCTTAATGGTTGGCATGTTGAGTGCTTCCCAAGTAGTTTTCACCCTTAACCATTTTCTAAAAAGCACAAACTGCTAAAACGTGAGGTCACAAATCCACTTTGATCGAGCTTTCTATGGATACAGATAACATCCCTGCTGACTTTTTTTCCCCTCGTAACCTCTCTCTGTCACTCTCTTCCTCTCCCTCCACCTCCTGTGCAGTGTCATTGCCGAGCGCTAAGTAAATACATGCTCTTTATGTTCCTCGTTGCCTTTCAATATTTGGCAGCGTGGCAGCGGGGGATCAAAATGTGTGTGCCTGCTAAATGTCATTGGGTAAAAGGGGTTGAGTTTAGAGAGGCACACACCATGAAGCACCTGCTGTAAAGCGAGCAGCGGGGGGAAGTTTCATCTCGGTTTGATCCAAAATGGAAAAGGCTGTCAGCGCCACATCCACATCAACAGCAGCCCCAAACACCCAACCCCCACTTTCTCAAGCATATTTTCAATTTAGCAGCATTCAACAGATGGAGGTAGAACACCTCACTTTGGCATTTTAATCAGACCAGAACATCATTTTAGTTATTATGGAGATTGTATGCCATAATCTAATACTGCGACTGATTATCGGTTTCCTAAATATTTTTGCTTATCATGACATTACGCTGGATATTTGAAGCTAATGCACGAGTCACAATTATTATTAATTCTAACTCACCTTAACTTATCTCTAATCAGATTAGATTTTATGGACGACAACCCACGGAGACATCTGTGTCTTCTTAAAAGACTATCATGGCTTAATGTATTACAAATGCAGTCACTGATAATAATGCTGAAATCTGAAATGATTAAGTTTTCATGTCTCCATAATGGGGGTTGACTGTGCAAATAAAATCACTTTCCGTAAAAGCATCACTCAGTTGCTTAATAAAAGCAATTGCCAGGGAGGGGAAATGGGTCTGGTTTGCGGTTATGTATGACATCAAATAAGGTTTGAATTCTATGTGAAATGGTCTGCATGAGCGTGACCAGCCATGGGAAGAATCTCTGGCCTCAAGGGACTTAAAAA
>VUQI01064193.1:20969-50592 GCA_015106735.1 Paratilapia polleni
CTTCATTTAAAACAAGGCCCTCTCTTGTATGACTTTATCCTTCAGAATGATGTTATTAGACCTTTTTTTAGGGGACCATTTCTGAACTTGATAATATTAGTGGTTTGTTTGGCAATGCTATTATACTGATTTGCATCATAATAAATGCCTTCATTAAATTAAGTGTCCTATACTTGAGGATGGCTGAAATGATTACATTAATTTGCATTTACATATTCAGAATGGTCTCTTACACAGTCTGTACATTTGTTATTTGCAGTTTACCTGCAGTTTAAATAAAGTGTATTTATTTGTTCATTCACTCATGGAGCTCTCGATATTATTTTAGTTTTCTAGCTTGTTGTGACTGTTCTAAAAATCTTCACTGGCCAGGTTTGCATGCAAGGAGTAAGTTTATAAAAACAAATTTGATAAAGTCAGTATTAGCAATTTTATAAGTAAACATGTTAATGAGGTAATCATGTCCCCTGGGGGGTGACAGGTCGACTCTCAGTGACCTCAGGAATACATGCGTGGTGTGTGATGTCACATCTCTGATGGATTCTCTATGTCATCCCTGTGTCTGACTCCCTGCCCTCCTCATCCTCTCTGTGCTGCTTGACGCAGCTTTTGTACAAAATAGGCCGCTATTTTTAGTGACACAGAGTGGAGAGCCACTTCTGGGCCACTGCAGCTTGTCTGGTGAAATCGCAAGCATTGTCTTGAGTGGGCGTGATCAGATCCGGCGGCCACATCAGAACCAGAACATGATTCAGCCGGGCCTGGTGTGTTCCCGGGGTAACCCGGGACATACAGTACCTCAAGTGGCCACTTGTGGCTGGCTCTAAAAGTGAGTCAGTCACCACTGACTCTAAAATGCCCATTTCTACAGCAGATATAAACAGCCTGCTAAGAAAAACAGTTTTAGTCTCTGTAGCCATTCACATGTTTGATTTTTTTAAATAACTCACCCATTAAAATTTTACTAAGTTTAATGATAGTGATTAGGACCTTGGCCACTTTGACTGACAGACATAGGCAGCTGTAGCACTGTAGGTCTCACTTCATCTATTCTGAGTCACTGAGCTGGACCTCTTGCCTGTGTTTTTTGTGTTGGATGAACACAATAAAAAGACAAATAACATGGGATGCTGTGCAGTTAATGGTACTGACAGCCCATCCAAGAAGTCTGCTCTCCAATGTTGGTGAGTGAAATTCAAGTATTTTATTTGTATGTCACTTAGCACTAATTAGCGGGTGTCTGTGTCTGTGCGATGCACACATATACACAGATGTAGGTTAACTAGCTTGCTAGCGTTAGCTGATAAACCTCTGGGTCCAACAAACCAAGGAAGTGCCTGCCAAAATGCTAAAATCGTTTACAGTGGCGTTTATTGTGTATAGCGTATAATCACTGGTGGGGTCGTTACTCAAAAAAACTGATGTATTACACATTACTCATTACTTTTTCAAAAGTAATGCATTACATTACTTTCTTACTCTCTGGAGAAAGTAATTGGTTACAAAACTCATTACATTACTTTTGGATTACTCCGTGACATGTCCTGAAATGTACATAATTAGCAGTTAACAATATAAACCTTAGGCTACAGTCCCACACACTGACACCCTGTCCTAATGAGGACACACATATGATCTTTCCTTTAGTGTTTAACTATGAACACAAAGCCGACAGCACGAAGCAAAGCTGAAAACCAGCCTGAAGACACTTCAAAGCGATCCTCACTGTAACTCTACTTTAGACACAGGTGCAGCCAGAGCCTGATCTTCACTACCTGGTGAAGATCAGGCTCTGGCTGCCGGGCTGGGGTCGGCATACACTCAGCTTTAACATCACTCTGGGTTTTTTTGTTAGCTTTACGTTAGCATGCTGACTGTGTGGTTGTTTGCAAAGAGCCAATGTTGTGTTAGCAATATAATGCAGTTGTTTCTGTTGTGGACGCAGTTTGCACTTGCAGATAACTGAAAAATCTTTGTAATGCAAGCAATGGCATAACTGTAACTGTAATGTGATTACTGAATTTAGTACAGTGACGCATTACATTCCTACCTTACCAAAAAATTTAATGCGATTACAGCATCAAGCCACTTTGAAATGTGTTACACCCAACACTGCCTACAATCTATGTCTGAATTACTCAAGTGGGAAATAAATTTGCTCATCCAGTCTGAGTTTCTGATGGACAGTGCAAATCTTCACTTACATAACAGATATTTTAACACAAATATAGAATGCAGAATTAGAATCCGTTTTACTACGAACATTTTGCTTTTGATTTTCCACCAACACAGCCCAAGAGAGTGTTGGCAGACTGACAGGCCTCTAAATATCTTCATGCACTTTACCAGTGGCCAGTGTTAATCTATCACTTGCACAGTCCATTTGAATGTGTTCACAATGTACTCGGAGTTTGCATGTACAACCTTCACAAAAGCTGTTTATCTGTCAAGTGTATCTGTTTCGTAACAAGAGTATTTCCCTCAGTCTTATCTAATTTTACTGGAGTTAGTAATTTTCTACATCTACCGTAATTATACAGCATTCCTACATGTGTAGGAAAACTTGTGAGTAAGACAGAGTGGAGTTTTTTCCAACTGAGTTGTGCTCCTTATTAGCATTGCTTGTAAATGCGGTGTCTTCTGTTGTATGGTAAAGCTACTATCAGTGAGGAAATTGGTTTCTGGTCCTTTTGTGTGATCTACATAACCACAAAAGGGTGAGGGAGTCTAGAAAGAAGCTCTTTGATTCTGAAGGAACGAACATTTGTGCCAACATTTGGCCAGTCATCACCACCAATGGTTTATGGTTTCCAGTTTCCCATAATAAGGGCATGAGCTAACCAGGGTTATTCTAACCAAGTGTTGATATTTTCAATGTGTTGACCCAAAACCCGGATGAAAAATCTTATTCAGAGGGGAAATCTCCATGTATGTAAACATAATCAGTGTTGTTGAAATATTCACAGGATGAAAAGTTGACTTCTTGCGGTCGCCATGTGATCTCTCTATGGGGTCTGTATATTTTGCCCTGCTGTTGCTGCTAGTAAATGTGTACCCTGTTGAGAGATAGGCTCTCATCTCCTTTTCACATTACTCTCCTTTTCCCAATACTCCAACTGCAGTGCCACACAAACACACACACACATACACAAAACACATGTGGCTGGCCTTGTTGCCATAGCACGCTAACGGGTTGCAGCAGCGGCAGATTTGATTGCCTGCCTGGCGCTGAAGTGAAGAAGAGGAGACAGGACTAAATGAAACTCCATCCATCTTAATGAAACACAATTATTTTCCACTTATTAATCATTGAAAAATCAATATGTCTCTTCTCGGCCCAGTGTCGGCTGGATTTGTCATTTGAGGCTGAGCTGTTATGTATCATCCTCTGACGCCAGGACAGTCATGGGTTCAGTCACCTGTGTCCTTTAAGAGAGAAGCGAGGAGGGCATAGTCGGAGTTATGGACAGATATAGAGATGGGTTTTGAATGAGTTGGGCAGAGGAAAAGAATTTGAGAAAAGTAAGCAGAGGAAAAAAGAGTGGGAAACCGTAATAAATGAATGAAACAAAGAGAAGAGAGAGGGATGAAGGCTGCTCATTCTGTCTCCTCGCTGCTCTCTGAGACAAATGGGAACTCATTAGTGGCTGTTGGTGATTGTGTGTTTCTTCACAGATCAATTTACTAAACACATTGTTTAATGGGTCATTATTAAAGTCTAAGGCCTTGTATTGACTGGGAGAAAGAATGCAAGGGTGAAAATGGAGGTTATCAAATATGATATATATATATTTACTTAAATGCAATTGATTTGAAAGATTTAAGTATTTATTTGCCAGTGAATTGTATACATTTTATTATCCAAGCAAAGCAGTGATCAAAAAACTGTACGCTTTCTCAATCATATTCTAAACTAAAATAAATACTAACATTATATATTACATACATGTGTATTGTATTACATTCATATTTCATTCTATTCGCAATAACATCATGCTTACATCCCTTATGTCACAGAGTGTTGATGTTGATCATATCAGTAAAATTCTCAATGAAATGCTTTTCATTTGTTATTCATGAACCTTCTGTTCTTAATATAGACAATCCATTGCATGTTTAGGAATGTTTAACTGATACTAACTTTTAATTGCACAAGTCTGGTACACATCATGGTCATCTCTAAAAGACTTTTATGGTGTTCTTTGTTTTTTCTTATTTATTTTTTAGTTATTTGTTGTTTTTTAAGTTTTAAATACATTTTTGTATTTGTTTTTGCTATTTTAAGTACTTTATTTTGTGAGGTATGTAGCAGTAATAGCAGTAGGTTCACAGGGTCGGTACAATAATTTCCAGTCTTTTGTCGAGTTCACAACATCAAAATGCATCAAATGGAAAACAGGTTTGAAACTTGCATTATCCATTTCTTGTGGATGGTAGAAAGTTATACAATAGATAAATGCTTACGAGTTAAATTTTTTTCATTTATTGCATTGTTGCTGCAAAATTTTAATTTTGAACAGAAATGTGTACACTTGTTGTAGGTGGACTGTACAACTAGTGCGGTGGAGTCTTGAGCCAGCAACATACCTACAATAGGTATTATATAGCTCATCTGACCTTGCAACAATTTAACAGCTCCACTCTATGTTAAGCATGAATAAAATATTATAGAGAACACCAATAATGTCTTTACCTTTATTTATTTAGCCATTCATTCATTTAGAAAGTCATGCATTTATTAACATCGAAGCACCGTTTAAAAAGTATTTGAAGGCTCAAATTACACTTGTCTAACTATGCACTGGTCTATATATGGATCCAGTTTAAGAGTTGGCATTTAATTAATCCTAACATACTATGTGGTCTACCTGAAAAATGACTGCATGCATGGTCAAATGTCTAAATGATACAAAATGTGTCTGTAATCAAAAAATGGATATTAAAAGTTTCAAACCCATTTTTCATTTGAGTTATTTTGATGATGTGAATTAAACAAAAACCTGCACATTATACACGGACCTTAATGATATACTAACAATATTGAAATTTCACTCTACTGTTAGCATGTCATTGGTGGGCACTGTATGTTTTGCTCAGGAGTTTGCTTGGTGCCATTTGGGACCAATTAGTTATAAATGACAAAATCACAAAACTCCCGAGCTACTCTGATGTAGAAAGTATGTGACTAATGTTTTCAAGCACATATTTGCACAAAGCTTTGGACTGAAGTTGTCCAAAAATGGCAAGTTCCCAAGTTGTTCAGGAGCACTTTATTCTGTATTTTTGAAATATCAGCATATAAAGTAAGATTTGAATATGTAGTCTTAACAGATTCCTTCTCCTCCTGTGTTTATGTGTATCCAGCTGGTTCAAAAAACAACAAACACAACAACTGCTAAAATCAGTACTATGATCGCTTGTGCATGGAAATGCACGGGCAAGCATCTTCATTAGTCACAAGTAACTTTCTCCAACTCTCAAAACATAAAAAACCTTATGTGCATCTCTCTTGTTTTTCTCCACAGCAGAGGAATGAAATCCATCAATCTGCCATTCATCAATTTTATCGCCCGTTCTCTCCTCCTCGGCCACCCCATAACCCCAAAAGGAAAGCTTTTGGTGCTGTTTTGAAAAATCGTCCTGAGAAAAAATGATTCCAAACGGCTCAACCCTTTGTTTTCCCTCTCAATAAAGCAAGCGACAAGGCCGGTGCTTGATGTACGAGCGTCGTGGGCGCCTGGGCATGCAGCAGAGTGCATAAGCAAAGCCATGTTTCACGGCAAACAGTGTGTTCTTTACAGTCACCATGGCCGGATGAGAATATAATGTTCTACAGCACATAACTGCTTCAGGTCAATACTTGATTTGCTCCAGCATGTTGTAGAGCCTCTGCTCTGGTAGGGGTCTGGGGATGCATTAGGGGCCCCAGAAACAGGACACAGAGGTGGCGGGTTGAGGAAGGACATGGAGTTGGGGCTGCTTCTCGGTGTCAGAACTGGGGTGCGGCTGGGCCACGTTCCCCCAAGTCCCTGAAATCATTTCCAGGTATAGGAAGCTTCATGTGTGTGTATGAGATTGAGATGTACTGCTATTCAGAGCCACGTGCTGTATACACATGCTGTATATGGGCACTTATTTAAAGCTAGCCATGAGTACATTGGAATAAAAAAAAAAAAAACAGCAAAAAGTTCCCATGTGGCAATCCTCAAGAGGGAAAAAATATTATCTGATGATCATACAAGCCAGGTAGAGAGACACAATTAATTCACCATAATTAATTTTTTTCATAGCACCTGTTATACATAACAAACAGACAAACAGTAACTCCACTGACTGTGGAGGGAATATACACACTTTCGCTCCTGTTTTCTACCTATGAGCAGCTCTGCAGTTTCACTATAGGTGGCAAGATTTGGATGCTGTCTGTGTGTCACCCAGGGACAACAATCCGTGAGTGTCGAAAAGCGCCCAAATAATGGATGAGGGTGAAGCCAGTTGCTGAGGTTCCTTAAATATTAATGTTGTTGAACAGCCGTCCATCCCAATCCTGACACAGCGCTGAAAGAAAATCATTTGCCCTTTCAATGAGATAAAACACACTGTAGATGTACCCCAGTCCATATGGCTCTATATATAGATAGATGAATGACATCATCTTTTTTGATGACACTAGCGCTGACTGACGCCTTCCTTCAGAAGATTTACTGTGGGGTCACAAACAAAAAGCCAGGGGCTCTACGGGAAAATATACATGCAATGTTTTGAGCCTGTTTTAAGACTTTTGTTGCTTGTAATTTCTTCTGCCGTCCATCTTTATGGCATGCTTTCAAATGGGAAGGCACAACTGGCAGTCTTCAAGTCATTTTCACTGAGAAGCAGGCAGGTGTACGCGGTGGTGGTATTGCCACAGATTGAGAGCACACCCATGCACCTTCAAGAAGAAAAATATTCAATTTGGATGTGACAGTTCAAGATTTGTCTTGTTCACATTGAGGAAATTTTAAATTTGGCAGTTTGGGCATATTAACATTTATATGGAAGGCAAGTGTTTAGGAGTCAGTCACAATGAGGCTCGGAGTAGACTCCAGAAATGGTAATGCTGCAAACTCAGCCAATGTTAGCATGTTAGCTTGTGGCACAATGTTGAAATGTTGCTAATACAATACGGTCTTGTGTATTTGGATTAAAACCACATTTTAGCTAACTTTATTTCAAGCTGCTGTAGGAAAATAAGTGGGAAATACACTTTTAGTGATTAAAACATTATCTTTCTTGCGTAGTACCTACCACTTGACAAATCATGATCATCTTTTTGAATTTCACGAGAGGTGGACCGCTTCCCATCTGAGTGTGTCCTGACTCTTTATCTACTGAAGTAGAGATGCCATAAAACAATAAAAGTTTAAAATAGCATTAAGTGATCGCTTTAGTTTTGAGTTCACACTTAGTCTGAAAAAACATTATCTTTTAAAGATTTGTGTGCTGAGTTAACAACAACTAACAGGAAACCCTATTTTGTCCACTAATGCAGCCTAAAGTGTATAAGAAATATATGGGAAAATACAGGAACTACACTAAAACAGCATCATAATGCCTGTTAGTTCTTGCCATTTTTATGCTAAATTAGTGACCTTACTCTGGAACAAGTTTGCTTTCTGTAGGAAACTATTAATTTGTGGTGCTGGCTTGTAAATTTTTTTTTTCCCTTTAGCTTTTTTTAACACAGCTTGTCACAGTGGCGGTCTTAAACCTTGCTAAACCAAGTGCGGGAGCCTGTTTTTATCATGGCTCTAATCCAGAGCCCCTGGGTCCCCTTGCCACATTGACCAGATGAAAGGCCTTGCCCAGATGTTTACAGCCTGTGAAAGTGGCAGGGAGCTGGTGTCGGATGCTGGCACAGCGTGCCAACAGACAGAAAACAAGGCAGTAAAGCCCCATGCTGTTTATGTAGAGTTTAACAAAAAGGAGGAAAGAAACCGTGTCAAAGGGAAACGATGGTGTCGTAAAATTTGAAGACCATGCAGGTATGTGTGATCTGTGTAGATGCACATATGCTACTAGGGTAGCTGTTGTAAACAATGATACAAAGCAAATAAATGATTTTTAAAACATAAATCCAAATGGCCACAATGGAAAACAGTAAAATCCAATCTGGTCTACCAAAAGTGTACACAGGTTCAAGTTGCTCCAGGTCACAGCTCCCAAAGGTGTAACCTTGACCTCAGCTCGCCAGATGGCACTCATAGTGGCACTGCCATACTTAGCACACTGACCTCTGTGACACTATTGCGAATGTGTGTACTTGTGTGCATGTGTATGTATCTGCTTGAACGAGTGTGTGATGTGTGCATGGCTATATAAATGTGACACTGAGAAGTCTGTCTATCCATGCCAGTCTGTCCAAAGCCCAGGCCATCTGGTGTCCTCTGTCAGAGTGCTTTTATTTAGCTTTCCTAGATAAAGCCCCAGAATTACTGTGTGTATGAGGCCAGACTTTTCACTGCCAAGGTCAGCTCACAGCAGTGCTGATTTCAGCATGGGGTTAATCATATTTCAACATGCTACGTATCATTCTAGCATCAATTTATCTTTACCAAATTTATTTTGAGATGTATTAGCATACAGACCTAGACAGACTCTTCCAGTAAACTCATTTGCATCTCTATTTTATGTATTTTATATCAAAATATGTTGCTGCCAGGGAAAACTTTAACATATTTAAGGTAATAAAAATGTACAAGTATTTTTATCTTTTTTTTTAAATAGCCAAAATAAACAACCATAAACTTTCACATTTTTATCTAAACTTTGAAATTATTGACACCTGAATAGAGTCTTGATCAGCATATGAAGGACTAAAACCTTCTGACTTGCATATACTTTAAGGGGTTTCAATTGCATTTTTTTCTAAGCAAACATTTAGAACAGAGGAAAAGTCTGAAACCTTATTATCCTCAAAGCTATTGACCTGATCCTGTGTTTGAATATTTGAGTAAAGTTTAGCCTCAGGGTGCTTTGGTTAAGCGTGGAATTATGTAGATGTCACCTCATTATTGCAATACTGTCTTGTGTACACCGGGACGCTAATAAACAAATAAATAAATGGTCTTAGGGAGGGTTTCTATGGCTTCAAACAAAGCAACATTCACACCTCTCGCCTCCCTTCTAACAACCCCAATTAGAGCGCCTCTCTAAATGAATGTGCCGTGTGTTTCTGGAGCCACGCTGTCTCGTGACTTAATCTGGATTGAGCAGACCACTGTTTTATTAGGTTACGTGCGGCCGCAATGTGTCTTGTCACTTTGCAGAGACAGCAACCGATAAAATCCGTTGAACGGAATTAGATTGTCATTGATGTGTCAGTAAGATCGCGAGAACAACAGATCGATGGCCGAATCACCGAGCGATATTTGAAGACGCAGACAATGGATAAATGAACAAAAGGAATTCAGCAGGGAAAGTTTGAGCGCACATCACCCTATGTCTGTGCCTCTCTTATACACACATGTGGAAACACACACACACATTCACACACATGCAGGTCTTTTCTCACACTTTAGCTTGGAGCAATCTCACAACGCTGAACAACAGAGAGTCAGTGAGAAAGGGAGAGAGAAAGAAGCCAAACCAATTCCAATACAGCACTAATGGGCCACATCATGCCAATACAATAAATAATGGCCCTTTCAGCTCAGTCAATAGTGAGTAAATGAAAATTTAACCTTTCATTAAATGTGGTCGTATTATTTCCCCTACTTTCTTCCCAGCTCTAGTTCCCTCTGACACTTTATTTCCATTGTGTACAAGAACCATGTGCAAACGTTACGATGCAGACTGTACACTGGTGTTGAGAGGTGTATAATACAGTTTACTGTTGTCGTAAGCTGTATTACATACAGTGAGATCTACGAATCAAATAGGTGGGTATTTCTAATAAATTACAGGCAGGAGAAGTGTGCTGGTTATCCAATAAATCAATCAGCAACACCATGCAGACAGTAAGCGAGCCTGCGAAGATATTTAAAAAGCACTGTCTTATTACAAAAGCTAGCGCTAATTCCCCTTGCAGTACAGTTTTCATATGTAGCCAACTTGTTCCTAAATCTCCAATGATTTCTGCACACTGTGCAGTGGCATTATTGGGAGAGGAGGTGATACGTCTCTAGGCATCTTGTCTGGTAGTTTCTGGTAGATGAAAAGGCTCTGGGCCTGGTTTCCACTGTGGCCAACCTGCCCTCTTAATTAATTAGCGCTAGCAGGATGTGCTGGTCCACAGGGGAGAGGAGTAAACTCCAGAGGACTGGACAAGGTGATGATGTCCTAAAGGGGAGACCAATTCCTTTGTGTTTGGATAGCTAACAGATACAATCCAGCTCTAAATGTAGAGAAGCAATCATGGGTTGTTTCCTATCATGCCTGTATCCGACATCTGCTGGGTAGGCCTCATCATGTTTGGAAAATTTCTTTCAGGGTATGCTTTTGTGTTTATGACACACAAGCCTTGTAAATTTATTGTACACTATACAGTAATATGTTGCATTTAAAGGAACAGGTGGGTATTTTAGGGACCTTCACTTTCAGTGTCAACAATTAGATGAGATCGCTCAATAATATTCTCATGAGTACATGAAAACAAGTAGTTAGCTTGGCAATAGTTTTAAGAACTGAAATTTGAGCACACACCTCTGTGCAAAACTACTAACTGACATTTTATTGTTACAGTTTTATCCCCATTGAGGAAAAAGAAATATCATGTCAGTTAGTGAGCTTAAGACATGCAGATGGGCAGATTTTAACTGAAGTTCTCCCACCCCTGCCTTTATGGTAAGCTAGGCTAATAAATTTTGAGCTAAGTTGCCAGTTTCCACTTCTTTAAGTCATTATGCAAAGCTAACTGGCCGCTGGCCTAAGCTTCATATTTACTGTACAAATATTAATCTAATATCAATTCTCCGTTCTAATTCTGGGCAAATTCACCCTTTCCAAAATTCAAGCTCTTCCAAGTTTTCTTAGCTGGGGCATAGTTTGGTGAAGGCACATTTGTGATGTCATAGTAGACAGAACTATAACAGGACATATTAATATAAAATTGGACTCAATTCATTTCACTTGTAAGGCACCAAGAACACTAATAAAGCGTATTTTATGTACTGTACCAGATTAAGTTGGTATAATGTACCAGAGTTATCTACAGTCCATTGACAGGTCAGAGTTAAAGCATGCAAAGTGCCACTTAACAAATCAAACAAGATCACATGAAAATAGGAGGCAAGTTACATAAAAAGTTATTTTATAAAACTTCCAAAACAAAAAGATTATGCTTCTCCAGGATCTTGTGAGACTAAAAAGGTGTTTAATCGTAAAATGTAAAGGCTTGTTTATCCAAGGTCAGGGCCTAATTTTTCAATAATTTACCACGTTGTATTTTTTTTTTTTTCCCTACCTACATTTTTCCTCCTAAAATGAAAATTTGGATCTATTATTACAGCAGTATATTTAAGTTCAGTACCTACAGCAGTCCTCTCACCATTGATAACAGTGTAAAAATTTGTGGGCTTGGTTTATGTAACTTCAAATTTCAAGCTAAGACACTATTGACCAAGATGTTGTGCAATCCCATCCGTAGCAGGGTGAAACAGCAGTTTGCACACATACAAATAAGGCTGGCTGATTACATCAGATGTGTGTTTAATTTTATTCTCAAAAGAGATCAGTTTGTCTGATTAAGATGTGATGCGCTGCCCTTACTGCAGGATAAGACAAATGGGGATCGGGAGAAAGAAAAAGAAAGAAAAACAAAGAAGAAGAAGCCAGTGAAATCACTTTGAAAGGTTTTGCTTATTTCTGAGGATGTTTTTGTGTTGTGCAGGGACTCAATAGTGGTGGGAAGATTGTCTTTAAGCCTTACATTTTTGGTATTTGACTGGAACATTATTATTTTGCTTGATTATAGTAATCGCTGTACTCAGTTGGTGTCTGTATAATAACATCCAACTGGAAGGATGTTTGAGAGGGAAGTTCATACACTCTAGTTATAACATACCAGTGTCTGGTAATAGAATAGAACTGATTTGCATACTATAATGTCATAGATTCACTCAAGTTGTTGCAGGAACTATTTGTACACATCCTCCTGACCTTTGTACTCTTAGCATATGTGTGATGTTGCGATTTATCCTTGTTTTGTTTGTGTGTATGTGTGTGCTTTGGTGTGTGTGTGTGTGTGTGTGTGTGTGTGTGTGAGAGAGAGAGAGAGAGAGACTGTGTGTGTGTGCGCAAACTTCACTCTCTTTCTCTCTGTGTCTCCAATAATGAGCATGTGCACCTTTTCCGCCCCGGGCCTTCATACACAATTTAGCCAGAAAGCCATAGCTGATCATGATTTAGCTTTTGACACAGCTCGCCCCGAGGCAGGTGGGGACTAATACAGATATCTGACTCCCAGACCGCAATGGAGGGAAGGAGAGAGAGAAAGTGAGAGGCCTTTTATTGACTAAATGATAAAGAGGTTGGTAATGATAAATAACAGTCATTTTATTGTGGAATTCCCAGAAAAGACACATTCTACACAATATATAAAAAGAGAAATAATAGACGAGGAAGTTGCTCGCTGGGGTCTCAGCACGCTCACTCCCTACCGAGCCACCCATTGTTAAACTCCAATATTCTTCTGCCAGGGTGGAGGTCACAAATTGTGTTAGAAGGACCTGCTGCTATGAATACTACATAAGGCTGATGCAGAGTGGCAGCGTCATCCCTGTCTCTGGCACTAGGAGGAGGGCCCAGGCAAGACAGAGCCAGTCTTGCCCATGGGCATCACTCACTCAGTATCTTTATTCTGTGTTTTTCTCTCATCTGTAGTGCACTTAATCTCACTCTCTCCCCCTCTCTTTCCTTCTCTTTCATCCTCCCTTTCTCATTTGCTCCCTTTCTGTCTCTCAGCATGGTTCTTGCACTGTTTTCCCAGCACATCAGGGTGGCAGGGGAGTCTCTGCTGCTTTTGCTCTCTGCCGCCTCCAAGTCTCCAGGCCCCAGCCATCAGTAAGACAAGATAGCTGACCCCATAAGGACAGATGCCTGCGTTAATGTAATTTCTGAAAAGCAATTCCCCCTGTTTTAGTGTAAAACAGAGAAAAAAATACAGCTTGTGTAAACACATTAGGGTATTACCTTGTGGCTATGATGGATAATGGTCTCTGCTGACCACTACCTAAAATTAATAATCTTAACCTTACATTACATTTCACTTTAATATCACCCACATTAAATACATAATATCACAAAACAGATTTACTTGTCCACCGTCTAATCCGTCTATGCTATCCAGCAGGAAGCTCCCAACTCTGCTGGTGTGAGAAACTGGTGGCAGCTAGTGTGTGTGTTCGCCTCAGGACACCTCTGCAGCTCTGCAGTTCTTGGATACTGAGTGGAGAGTGGCCCAGAAATGAGCAGTCAAATCCAATTAAATTACTCAAATTAAATTGTACAATGGTTATGGAATACCTGATCGAATTACTCACATTCAGGGGATTTCGACAGCAACCAATTAGTTCAAAGTATAAAGTTCACACGCTCAAATTAACACCAAGAGAGGACAGGGCCTTTATTTGAGGGAAATGATACATCATAATTACATCACGTTGGAAAAATCACAAATTATACAGCATGCATTTAATAAGAAAATGGAAATGGTTAATAGGTCTTGATAAGACGAATCTAGCCCTGTCAACGGTGCAGCGTGGTTAGGTTGGATAAATTAAAGAGGAGAAGTTATTATTGTTTCAAAGGAGCTTAAGGGCCGATTGTTGTTCATTCAAAACACGGGCGCTCAGGAAGTGGTCCCCTTGTCAAATGCAACCATTAAAACCAACACGAAAGAAAGAAAGAGGGAAAAAGCTGTTAGAGCAAACTGTAGTTAACTCCTCTGGTGACTGAGATTTGTTCAAGAGGCTGGTCCGACAGTTAACAAGATTTAATTTTGTAGCAGGTCTTTCTTGTTAGATTAGCCAAAGTAGACACCTTGTCATTTCCTCCCATTGATGGAATTCTTTAGAATCTCCTGGCTTAATTGTACAAGGGACTTCCTGACCTTTTTTACATTTTAAATTTAGCTTCTCAAGGTGCCTTTCAAAGGTGAAACACATGAGTAATGAGATACAAAATCAGCCTGTTAATTGACTTTCAGCAAATTTAGATCTGCAAGACCTACGTATACATTTCCCTCTTTTAAAAGTGAACCATTTTAGCTAATAAAGTTATTAATCTTGCCCATACAGTAATTATCTCTGCAATTATGCTGTAATTGCACATACATCAAGGCCACCTTATATAGCGGGCAGCCTTGAGCTTACTCCAGATAATTTTCTTCTTATCATGTCAAGACATTACTCTTTCTCATAGAATCTGAATGAATATAATTGACATTTCCATTCAAACGTGCATTGTTTTTAATGATTTCGTTTAAAATGGCACAGGTAAGATATAAACTTATTGATGTTTTTGCGATTTGATATCACTTCTATTGGAATAACCTGAAATGTGAAGATATACCAAGAACTTGTCTTTTCACTAACTTTAATTTCTTGATTACAAGAATAAACAATCAGCTTGAACTCGAGTCTGAGCCTCAATCTTTAACATTTGTCTTCCTCTACAGTCTTACTTGTTGCTAATCGCTACTTGCATCCCTGCTTACATGGACAGCATAGAGCAGCAGAAGTACCATAAACGGCATAACATGATAATGCTGCTTTAATTACCCCTTGGTCAGCCCACTTACAAACCTATTGCCGCAGCAGTCAATATCCCCAAAGATCCATTCATGCCTCGGCTGATGGTTAACTTGGGAGCCTTTGCTGAGTGCTTTAGCCTAATTGATATCCTTATTTAGCAATGAGCCAGTGGGAGTCGGAGGAGAGTTAAATGGAGCAGTTTACCCGGCAGTGAGCACGCTAAACCAGATCCCTGACACCACCACCATGGCTTGCCACAGCCCGGCAGATGATTTATACCAGCTAATTTAGTGTTTCAAATTGATTAACGCCAGTATTGTTTTGTTTTCACAAATGAATGCTTTCGCCATTTGTTCTCTGCTTTTCTTTTTTCAATAATTGCAACCCAGAGCAACTTTAGCCATGGTTATTGTTTTCCAGCAAATTACACCTATTTATGACAGCTGAGTGCTCCCATGCCACTAACTAACACTGGGGCCAGGTCACAGGAGAGACTCAGCAGCTTCCTTAAGGCACGTAGTCCTACCAGACAAACACACTCATGCATAGAGCTACACATGCAACCAAGTACCAAACATGATCAGCAGAATATTCCCTCACACTGTCTCCTTTATTTATTCGTGATGCAATATCTGAGACGTTGTTGCAAGCACCTTCCACGGGGCTGCAGGATTTCACTCCACTCCCATGAAAACAACAGGTATAACCCAACGCAGACGTGTCCAAAAGAGAACAATGCATACCCAACAGGTCAAACAAAGCCATCGGGAGCAATAGGAAAATCTGATTCTTCTTTTAAACTGGGTTTGTAGGTCTCTCCCTCCTGCCTGTCTCCCCAGATATGTCTCCCTTAACAGCTCAAAGTAATTAGCAACGACCACATGCCAAAGGTAGGGTAGCTACTGTACACAGAGTAGGCAGACCTTATCTTTAATTTGAGACATTGAGATGCTCTGTGGGAGCTTTTGGAGAGCTGGGAGCTATAAGGTAGACAGGCAGGCTCCCCCTCCCAAGGTCGCTTTAGTGAGACAAGCTAGTCTGGGGACAAAGGATACCTCCTGTATGTGAGTGCACATTTTGACAGTTTAATTATAATTTCATTTTGGTTTATTTTTACACTAATCAAAATTTGAGTCTTGCCTGCAATGGAAATAAACATTTAAAAATAGCTAAATATTTGCTGCCAAAATGCATCTGTAAACACCACTCTCCCTGTCGCTGTTTCAAACTTTGTTTTTGAGTGATGCCGCCGAAAGTCCTCCAGGGCTTCCCATTAGTCACATTGTTGAGCTCAGAGCTCAGCCACAAAATGGCCTCCAATCTTGGGAGAATGTCGTCAGCCCATTCTTTATACTGTCAGGATGAAGAAGAGCATAAAAACCCAGAGTCAATAAAGTCATATGAAATGCTTGATATCGAAACACGGTACACCACTGTGACTGATTAAGCATCCAGGTCCAGTTGTGATGCGTTGCTCTTACTGTAGGAGAAGACAAAGGGGATAGGGAGAAAGGAAAGGGGGAAAAAAAGAAGAAGCCAGTGAAATCACTTTGAAAGATTTAGCTTATTTCTGAGGATGTTTTTGTGTTATGTGGGGACTCAATAGTGGCTGAAAGATAGCCTTTAAGCCTTACATTTTTGGTATGACACTTGATATTTACTGAAACATTATTATTTTGCTTGATTATAGTAATTGTTGTAGTCAATTGGTATCTGCAAAATAACATCCAGTTGGAAGGATGTTTGAGAGGGAAGTGTATTTGGGCAAGTTCATACACTCTAGTTATAACATACCAACGTCTGGGACTAGACGTTGGAGCACCAATTTATTTTATTTTTGTTTTTTTTCCTGAGAAGTGAAGTCAATACCGACTCAGACAAAGATGGTGAGATGAGAAAAGGGAATGACAGATATTAAAAATGAAAGAGAGTGCCACTTTTTTGTCCAGATACTGGTTTTAGCCCACAGCACTTGAAAGGCTGAAATACTAACTAAAACTGCAGCATCAGATCAAGCTGAAACTTAAACATGATTTATGCTGCAGACAGAACACTGTAAGTTACACAAATCTCTAAAACAAATGCCTACATTTAGGTAAAAGCTGACAGCAGCACTTTAAGTTTGCCTTAAACATACTGGCTTCGAGAGCAGAGAAATACACTGTTATTACTAAAAGAATCTGACATTTCTGCTGGGTCCAAACGTGACAGGAATTCAACTGTTTTAATGAGCCTGAGTCAAGTTCAATCTCTACCTCAGAAAGTTGCAAACCACAGCTTTAATCTATTTCAACACTCCAATTTGATGCAATGAACTGATAACTCGAGAACTTGGTATCACCTTTGCAATTCCCCACACAGTATTTGGAAGGCATTAAACTTTTCAGAGTATTGTATACAAACACTCTCTGTCAGGCTGCAGCTCCAATTTGACATTAACACACAGAAACATTCCTGACTTGAGTGAACAACCAACTTGACATGAATGTTTTTTGCACATGCAGGAGGAAAGGCAACGAGAGAGAAAGGGTGGGGGGTGAGCGGTGCGGTTTTGGACAGACTGTGTTAAGATCATTGCTCTGGGCTAGGCAGGTTGCTATGCACTGAAATGCTAATAAGCTTCCTGGCTCTCGGTGCAGGTCGACTAGCCTGTGCCGACTCGTCTTGACACTTCACACACACGCTGTCTTCCACCCTTTTTAATCATTTTTGATAGGCCTCCCTGGGATGCCATCCATTTAATTTGAAAGGGTTGAGCCACCCAAACATTTTCACCATCTTTAAATAGAGGTCTGCCTCGACTTGCCCGCTACATTGTGACCTGACAAGGTGAAAAGCAGCGAAGTAAAATGCTGTTTGGGTTTAGGAGGATAATATTAGGCCGACAGTGGTAGTGACTCGTAGGAAAGAAAGGTGAGTGATGTTGAAGGAGGGCAAATAAAAGGGATGGGGGAACTGTAATAATAAAGAAGCAGTAAACACAGATGTGGATGCACAGACAGAAATGCAGAGTATTACATGTTTGGATGCTTCTTTCTTTCTTTATTATCATTCAATAATATTACATTTTCCCAAGAAAGGGTGGCATAACTTCAGGAAACATAAAGATTACAAATTAAAAGTGCAGATAAAATCAAGTGTGTGGACAAATGCAATATTAAAAACTATGAAGTCATAAATTGCTGCAAACCAAAAGGAAATAAATACAGTGTGGTTTTAATACATTAAAGGCAGCATAACTTAGCAGTCAACCTTCCAAATCAGTCTGAAAATCATTTTTGTTATAGATTAGCTGATGATGTGTATTCCCTAACAGAGTTTAACGACCACTGTCCTACTCTATATATCTTACAGTCTCTCTGAAAAATGTCAGAGCCTGCAGCCAGCACAACGTGGTCAGAAATGAACGCCGGCCACGTTGTATGATTCATAGGGAAGAAATAAGATATTTTATTGGAGTCTGAGAGATTTATTTACTGAGGTTGCATTGGATGTGTAAGGGACACATTCACCGGGGATTTCACCATCCAATTTACCAGTGTACTCTTCTGTAAACATCAGTCAGTAGGAATGGGACAAATTCTACAGAAAATAATCATAAACAAACCATTACATCGCATTTTGGAAATTGTCAGGAGACGCTCTTGACGATGACTATCCAGTCAGAGTCAAAGGCAGAGAAGCCCAAAAGGCAAGTGGGGATGTCTGTGCGCTATATGATATTACCGTGACTCTCAAGATAAAGATATCATAGATTATTGGTTTAGACTGGCAAAGAAAGAGAGAGGGTGAGACCAGCATAAACAGATAGTGCAGGCAAGAGAAAGAGACACGGACAGAGAGGGTGAATGTTCAAATATATATTTTGCCTCTTAGCAAAGGCACAGATAGCTTCAAGCCTCTTGATGTCCTTCTATGTGAAACAGCTGGAGCTCTTGATGAAAACCACGCTCCACTCCAAAACAAGCCCACTTGTTAGTTTCTAACTGTGACACAACCAGTTTTACACGCTCGGCGTTGTACTTGTAGCCTGCACAGTAAACCATCATTTACTCAAGTCTAATTTAGCTGTGTGCATTTGCAGGCTTTTAAGATGCAGTAAACAGAATTGTTGTGCATGCTTTCATAAAAAATGATTGGTTGTGATCATGGCCACAAACCAGCATGTAACCAAAAGCTGGGGAAGGGGAACTGACATAATTATTAATTAGTCAATATTACTGAATGGAAAAAGTCTGCCTTTGGTTTCCTCCCTACGGTTTAATCGAACACAGCCAAGATGAAGCTAAGTTAAACAACACCAGGCAGTTAATCTCCACTACCATTCTCTTCAAATGCAGATGAAGTCCACGGGTTTTAAGTGAGCGAGCGGGCCCATGTTTTTTAGATTTACTTGTTTGCTGTTGTTTGCCGTCTTTAAGTGGCCTTTTATTAAAGCCAGCCATCTTCCATATAGCCCTAATGCATTTCACTATTGCGATGCTAATGACACCCTAAGAACATATTATTCAGCATTAACTTCATTTCCCTTTGAGCCTCAAATGGCGACAAACTGTCTTGTAACTATTAGTTTTAACTTGCATAAGGCACGCCACACGCAAACCTTTTTTTGACAACACAGCTCAAAAAACTGTGGAAGTTTCCTGAATCACCTATCAGGAGCAAACAGCTTTGAAGAAGACATCACCTTTTTGTTTAAAACATGATACATGCGGTAAATATTTGCCAACAGCCTCACAAGGAAAACTACCATAAACAAATGTATCACGCGAACGTTAAAGCAAAACTTTCTTCTTCTTCTAGCTGACATGAAAGGGGGTTTGATTGGGTACCGAATGTGCGTGCGTGTGTGTGTGTGTTAAATATGTTGTCATGCTTATGCATCTACCAAGAAAATGCATTAAGGTATGTTAGCATTAATATGTCATCTAGGTACATGATGTGCAGTACTGTATTTAAATGCACTTGTCGGAAGAGTTTGTGACTATGCATACATGGGTCACACTTGTGTGTATTACTTCCTCTTTGAGTGTGTGTGAGCGTGCAGGCAGAGGACTCCCCACTGACCTGCTGTTTGGCTACAGAGAGATAGAGTGGAACTAGCCATATTACTGTTCTTACCCTGCCATCTGCTGGCTCACATCATTCTAGGCCCCATATCCATCCCTCCGTCATACACTTGCTCCGTCTCCCACGCACACACACACACACACACACACACACACACTCGTGCCTGTCCAATTTTTTTTTTAAATGCTATCTCTCTCCCTGTGTTTCCCTTTCTCAGCTTCATCTTTGTCTCTTTCTTTCTCCCTTGTTTCATTTCTTTGCACACAGAGCCATCGTCTGCCCTCCCTGTCCCGTTACATCACCCCTCCTCTGAGAGAGAAAAAGAGGAGAGAGCAGGGAACTAAAGGGAAGCAGCGGACAATTGTTATCGAAAAATAAGCATGGTGTTTGAAAGGGATTTTAATTGAGGCATTCGTTATATTTGAAAAGGTGAACTCCTAAGGGGATGGAGGGAGAGGAGCTGCGACCCTATTCATATCCTCAGACATTCATAAAGAATGGCATCTTTTGACTTTCCCTTTTAAAACCGTGCAACCTTAAATGGCCTAAATATAGAGGAGGGGAGGTAGACACAGTAATTCCCTGCACCTTGGGGGGCGCCACTAGAGTACGGGATGGTGGGATATAGCTGAGGACTCCAATTAACTGTGAGGGAGGGTCTAGCCACCCAAAAAGGAGAGACAACGTCCTCTCTACAATCCTCCAAAGGTGATGTCAATCCATCTTATTTTGTTCTAAAACCCTTCTCTGTCTGCCTCATTTTCAGCTATTTTTTTCTCCTCTTGTTTTACACTCTTAACCCTTTTTTAAAAATGTCTCCCTCTTTCTCTCCTTCATTCTGTCTCTGTGCAGTAATTATGTCATTAATAATCTGAGGGCCCAATGATTGTCCTGTTAAGACCAGTTATCCGGTTTGTATTTCTGGAGAGGAAGTCAACAGAGTGCTCATTTGTTATTGTTTGGTAAGGTCAGATCTTTACAAGCTCCACTTCCAGTGAAGGAGACGGCCCCTGGTCTTGTCTTTATTATATTTTGACTGTGACCACAGAGTTAAACTTGGACTGTTAGTTTATTGTAAAGTTATTGTACATGGACAATATCTCTAGGCAACATACAAGAGGTTTGTAGGTTTTTGTCTTTGTACTGTCTGTCCAAATCAATCTTGCTGAAAGATCTGTGTCCTTTCTGGGGAAGATGTTGCCCACATGTGCAGTTCTATATTGACAACAGTGATTATACTTCAGTATCAGACATCTTGATCCTGTCATCTGATGTCTTATGCAGTTTTGCTGTGACTAAGTGATGAAGTCTTTCCATATTATTAGTAAAAAGTTTTATCCTTACGCTTTGGGAAATACCCGCAGGCACTGTTCTGTGTATGTATCATTGATGATTTATGAAATGTAACTGCAACCAAGGCGGCATCCTTGATGATGAAGTTATAAAACTTTGTTGGAAGTACCATACCCACTGAAGGTATTTATCATCAGCTTTCATTTTTCATTGTCAGAATATCTACAGTATCGCACAACATCTGTGAAAACTCATTAAATAAGACACGGAAATGCTGTAAAAGTTAGTGACAGCCACTTGTTGATAACGCAAGGCTTTTGTTCTTTTGTCCATTATTGTTAAATTAAGATAATGTTGTTATTGCTATCATTAGGCCCTAAAACTGCTAGAACTGGTTCAGTTAATGTGTTCAGGCACTGTTATCAGAAAACTACCGCAAGATTGTTTAGCTTCAAAACTGCTATCTCGTATCTCATATTCGATGGGATAAGGCATGTTTAGCTTCAAGACTGAGGTTTGGCTGGTTAAGTGGTGCGGTGAACGAAATAAGGAGAGCTGCATCACAAGCCCTGCATGGGGAAAGTATTCTGAAAAAAAAAATGTGTACATGCATATATGTAAAAAAAAAAAAAAAATACATTCTGCATCGACGCGCACATGAAGAAATGCACACGCAAATATTTCCTCTGATCTTACAAAATCCTTGATTACAATGCTGGAAATAATCACAGCTCAGTCATAATCACTCATAAAAACCAGCCTCAGTTATCAATTTAGGCTCTTGCCAAACAAAATTCTTTCTTTCTTGCATCTGATTTGGACTTTTACAGACAGTCATAAAAGTCAGATTCAAAGGCTGACATCCACTGGTAATGAGTGGAGTGTTTGTCTTGAACCCAGCGGGATGTTGTTTAAAACTGCATGTCATAAATAAGGTGCAGATTATTAATATTACTGGTTGAATTTACATGAACGTGGTTGGTTTTACTCTATTTAACCAATATTTAGTTTGGCTTGTGCAGTCTAAATGAGGAATAGTAATCTGTAGAGCATTCCTAACTCTGTAAGTGTGCCTATGATCATGCATAAGTGCAGATACACAACCTGAATACATGTAACAAGGTTACACATTTATGTGCACGTTATAAAAAAACCCCCACCACTAGCTCTCGTCACTGTGTGCATGCTGAAACACGAATGCACCCACCCAAAGACACACGACAGCTATTCCACAATTCACTTGTCATATAATTATGCAAATGGTACACACTGAGCAAATCTCAAACCTTTCAAAGCCGCAGTGGGAAAACTGGAGAATAAAGATGAGGCTTATCCCTGTGTTTTTGACCTTCTTTTTTTTTTTTTTTTTTACTGTTAACATTTTATATGCTGTAAACTTAAATATGCCAAAAGTCTAAGTCTGTATGTAATACCTTTAATACTCTTTTATAACAAAAACGAGGTGCTACACTGGGTTGCACAGCAGCCCTCATTTGCAATAAAGGCACATTTCTTATATCAGAGCCCACGTTCTGAGCAAGTGACCAAGTTGAGGTGTGATCTGTTATTTAGACAGGTTGGATGCACTTCCTCACAGCCTGAAATTTCCCCCGGGGGCTCTCTTCCATTTCTCACTGTCATGGATTTGAATCTTTTTACCACTGAACTCTTACAATTACTGAACATTCATCACCTGCCTACCTTCTTAGCTACCTAGATACTGTATGGAGACCAGAGATATGGGACAGACTGGTGCAGTTGGGAATACCAAGTAACACTGCTGCTAACACAGTAAGGAATTCTAAAATTCTAGGGTGGCAAGATCTCTGGTTTTTTTTTTTTTCATTTTTAAGTGTATATTGTTCCAGATTTGAAAAAAATATAAGAAGTTTGATTTTTCAAGTATTTTTCTTCAGTCTATTATTTGTGAAGGATTACCGAGTTAAAATATTTAATCAGTTTGTCTCTGTGTTTTATTTATAGTACTGTGGTGCTACTTGGTTAAATCATACTATTTAACTACAATAAAGCTATCCTGAGCCAGTTTTAGGCACAAGCTTAAGTTTTACCTCTACACTGTCACAAATAAAATTTTTATTTGAACATACAACAGCTGAAAGCACAAACTGTATACAAGAGATGGACACAGCCACCCTGACATGAACTGTTGTTTCATGGACTACTGTTTTGAAGCTCAAGTTCAATATTTTGGCTATCACTATCTTTTTTTTATTTGTTTGTTTGTTTGTTTTTTGAAACCAGACACCATGAGTGTGGATGGATCTGAGAAACCAAGGATAGTGCACATTAATAAGGTAGCAACTTGTCATGCACAAGCCAGGCATCGAATCATACCCTGCTTTATCGTCTATTTTACTATAAACTGGACTAATTTACAAAACGAAACATGCTGTTTCAAGAAAAAAACACAAACTTGAAACTTGAAAGTAGTTTTTAAGACCATGACCTCATTAAAGAAATCCTCGTGAATCATGTGAGAACTTGACTCATTTTCCCAAAGACTTCCATACTATTCAGCCTCTTTCTGTCTCTCCCCGAGTCTCCCCCTGCTGGCCATCACAAACACGGTAGGTTTAAGTTGGCTTGACTTTTCACACCCAGAATCTGTCAGTCTTTTACATCCATTCTGTGGTTAAAACTCCAATACTTAAGCACACCACACTTAAAACAGCAGCATTTTTGCTTACATGGGACTTAAGTAGATTATAAAACATTACTATTTTGCTTTAGCTAGGATAAACATCCTGCCAGTAAAAATAAGAAATGAAGAAAAGAATACTTAAACTATGTCGAAACAACCATGACACAGTAATTATGTCACTGGTTGTAGCGAACTGAGTCCATAGTGACCCCAACTAGAGCAATTTTGATGACGGGATTTTTATCGTGTACTAGTTTTTCATTTAAAGTCAGTAGTTTTCATTCTGTGGCTCATTTTTCTCATGTAAAAAAGGATTCCTCTAAACAGTAAATCCTCTAAACTCAAATGATCTTTGGTATCATGCACACCTCAATAAAACCACAGTGACTTATAGCCAAATGCCACTGTATATCTGTGCAGTTTCCCCCTCATGAATAAAAGTCCTGATCTGTGAGGTGAGAGGATTTGCCCCTGTGGCAGTCCCAGTCACCCCCTCCAGTCACTTGTGTTACTCAAGCTCACTTGTAGAAGTCCCTTAACACTAACCGAGAAAGCATAAATATATTATAATCTCATCACCTGTCCATTTATACAGGTGTCACCCTGCCTCGCAACTTGATTTTCCAGGAGGGCAGCAGTTTTTCCTGTGGCAGCGATTGAAGTCACAGCATTATTATCAGGCAAAATGTATTCATGATAGCAGAGGTCCGAGTGCCCCGTGGGCTTTGTAATATAATACCAGACCTCTTTATCAAATTTAACAGTTTATTGGAAACAGCTTGTACACATGATTTAGGCACCAGGCGCTATGGCAAGGCTCCGGGTACCCTCCTAACAGACATCCCTCACACACCTCCACACAGTGCCAATTGTACACACACACACACACACACACGCACATTATGAAAGCTCACAAACACATGCCGTACACCCGCTCACAGTGACAGTTAAACACGCACGCATTTAATCACACATCTCCCTCCTCCTCTGCCTTCTCTGCAAAGCTTCACTTCTCCCGCGCTCCGCATCATATCAAATGCAAACCTCTCACTGGATGAGGCAGCGTTTTTCTGTGGAGGTCTTTTGTGCTCTTTTGTTGTTTGTTTTCTCTGAAGAGCAGTGCGATAACAAAAGTGGGACGTGACAAATGGACTTTGTGCCCCACAGCCAGATTCGAGTGATAGGCTACTGAATGGGAGCTACCCTCCTATCTCATTTATATATACACATAGAGACAAATAGACACACATGTGATGAACGCACTTACATTTGTAACTCTTATTTCCAACTCATTTCTACTTTTTTTTTAAACTATCAAGCTTCCTCCATCAGTCTCTCATCCATACTGTGTAACTGCAGTAAATACATTGATATATGAAGGCTACTTATTTTATTATTTCTATGTGGGACTAAAGTACCATCAGCCATTAGATATACTCCACCTGATTTACTTATTTATTAAATTTATTATTTTCTAATTGAAGTAGATTTGAGTTGACAGACACCAGCATCACAATATCCTCAAACTAACACATAGTTCCTATCCTCTTTAAGCTCTCCTGTGAGGATGGTAAATAGAAACCATCAGTTGACCGGCTAATGATTTAAAGGGATGGTCAGAGGTCGTACCCAGCTATTAATGTTCCCTTTTAACAAAAAGCACATGCAGGATCTAATCAATCAGAGAGAGTCTAGAATTCACCTGGGAGCCTCCATATGATCTATCAGGTTGACATTACATTGAGAAAAAGAAAACGCTGAGAAATCAGATGTCTGCATATGTATATATGTGGGTTTTATAAGTATGTGAGCAAGTAATAGGTTAATCCACTGTTTATACCTGTCTGTGAATGCCTGCATGAAGGTGTACAGAAACGGTGTGTTTCTATGTTCTATCAAATTTTAATATAATAAATCTGCTTCATTTTTTAAAATAAATCCTTAAAAATACTGGATCTCCAGATTTACCAAGCTCTTGCCTCTGGATAGAAAAGTTAACATTCCAACCTGCTCATACTTATTGGCAAATTTGAGAATACTATCTTAAAATGTTCTCAGTATGCAGCAGCTTAAAGGTTTTTAATGCATTTAGCAGCTACAGAGCTTCAAGTATAAACATTCATTAATCCTTTCAGCCATTTCTACCCTTAACAGGAGCTTGCTGCATGATGGAGGTTATCTGCACAGCAAGGAAAAAGCTTTAAACCACGACTGACCCAGACTTCTGTCTGTCAAATGTGATCTTTTCTATACTGTGAGTCTATATTTTCTCTTTGTTTTGTTTTCTTCTACCATTTTTTTCTCCCATTCTGTGCTATTGGATTATATTTTATTCTACTCCTGTTGCCTCTGACTTAGTTCCCATCAGTCCTGTGGAAGTTAATTATGGGTGCCAAGCTGTTGAGAGGTTGAGGAGAAGCTTTTTTGCCTAAATACTGGATATACACCAAGTCTGGCAACGCCACCGAGCATTGTCTGCCGTGATAAAATATGGACGGAAGTGCTGCTAGGCAAATCGTTTATCAGCCAGGTTTAGCATGCACATGTTAAAATGAAAGACTGTGCTATCTGCATAGGTTGTGTGAGCTTAGTTTAGTGTAGCCAACACCGTTTGTTGTGTATAAATGGCATGCTGGCTGTCGCCCCTGTGGGACACGATCAATCACACATTGCCTGCTTTGCTCTCTAACAGCTATGGGCAAATCTATTCAAAATATTCAAACCATCATTTTAGTCCCACCTTAACTGCATGCTTTGTTGCTTTGTACTTTTTTGTCACTTTGTTTTGGAGCCAGCATAATTATTAAAATCTGATTTTCCACTTGTTACTTTTTTTCACAACGAAACTTATCTCTAAACTCCTGCAGTACAATCCACAAGAACTGACCCGTTTAGTAGTTAAGCACAAATGGTCTATTATGATAATTAATTCTAATATATGTCTTCAGTATGGACAAGCCATTACATGGAGCATGAGCTGGCATGTTTGCTCTTTTACAAAGTGGTCATTAAAAAAGTGCAAGCTCAGTTTACTCTGCTATTCCCCAATTTGCCTTAATGAGCCAGTTTAAGCTGTCAGAAACTGGGAGAAAGGATCTCTGCTAAGTGTAAGTCTGTGGTGAGCAGACAGGGATGATGGGTTAATGGAAGGAGGGAAGAAGGGAGAGAGGTTTAGGGAGCTTTAGAAAGATATACTGAAGAAAGATGAGAAAGAGACAGAGGAATCATGTTGTTACTGTAACAGCTGGTGTTAAACCAGGCTTCCATAGAACTAACATGTATTCCTCAAGAACACTTCAGGGAAGAAGTATTTTTTCCCAGATCACGCGTATATGACATATCAGAAATTAAAAGTATATTTTTTGCTTTCCCGCTGTCATACCTTTTCAGGTAATGGATTATATGTTAGATGGGGCATGACTCATCATCCTGGTGAGAGGAGGAGAAGCTTGTAAAGTGTGGTTAATGTGCAAAACTTTGAATTTTAAGCCAAACCATTAACCAAGTTGTTTTGGTGCCTAGACCTAAGCAAATGAAAACAGTCTTAAAACAATGGCTCCGCACTGATCTGGCGTGCCTGGTTTCTTACACAGAGCCGCCTCTAAAAAGACCACCTTAAAAGCTGTTTGGAATATGACAGGCACTTGGCAAAAATACTTGGCAGGGGATGAACTGTTTATTGCCTACTACATACCTACTACAAGCCAACTTTAACCAATCCAGTCAGTTAAACTATAGGATGGAAAAGCTAGCTTTGAACGCTAGCTAGCAGCCAGTGTAGCTAGCTTTGTTTGTAGCATATTATTAGGCAACGCTTGCTATCTTTGTAAGGAAGTTAAATTCACAAAGGTGTCTAGATGAACCATATTGTCATACCTGAAACATACCTGTAGCTGTCACAGTTCAAGATATATTTATTTTTCTGAATAACATTAAAAATCATCATAAAGGTGGTTTCTGTACACAAAAGACATTTACAGACAGCAGGGAACGACAAAGCCACCAAGGTATAAGAAATCTACATATCACTTTAAATTGACTTTAACATATCTTAATGACTTAATCATTGACCGAAACAATGTCATTGTCATAAAAAGCTAAATTCCCAGTGATTTTGTCAATTTGAACAGGAGGCCTTTAGTGCACGGCTATTAACAAGTAATCACAAGAGGTGTATTAATGAAGAATGCCCTTCATTTTTGCAGAGGGCAAGGTAGACACAAGTGTCCAGCCCTTGTCTTCAGAGGAAAATATGGAGGGAACTTAGGTGTTTGATGATGCGTTTAATTCACACAGGAATACATTAATATGATAGTCAGTGGAGCGACAAAGCCCTCAAGTAAGGTTCCCTCATTAGTATGTTTCTCTATTTCTTTTTTTAATTATTCAACAAAAAAATGAGGAGCCGCATGACAGATGTATTGGCTGTGTCAAGAAGGAATGATTTGAATTTGAATTGTGCATAAAATCGTGCAATTAGGAGGGCTCATTTGTGTATGTGAACAAAATATTTGCCTCTAATGAGTATTGGCTCTGAAGCATGAGTCAAATTATGGGGTATATTTTAATGTAATATTTATTCTCTTTTCAAGGATCTGGTCACATTTCGTGCATTTGAATGTCCTGAATACTAAACGTTTGCACCATATAAGAAAGTAGCTTAGTGTGAGCCTAAGCAGTGACCTAATATTGCAACACACTGAGGTGGACCAGACAACGTCTGCCACACCCCTTGGATTCTTTGACTTCAAAAGCATACCATTTAGAGTGTGCAATGCACCATGAAAGTTTGATGCTCGTACAAGTCATTCTCAGTTCGCCTTGGTGGGCTATTATCTCACTTTGCCATTGTCACAACTGGTTGGCGAGTCTTTCATCATACTTATCAGTTAAACACCTGATCTGTGCACACTGGGGTATTGTCTGGGCTCTGCTTAGGCAGATCACAGGAGCCAACTGTATGAAGACAGAGAATTATTGATGTTAATGCTGTTCTTAATCATTGAAGAGAGAAAGTTCTAAGATATCAGCATTGCAGCAACCAAGAACATTTTCTCAGCCCCATCATTTCACAAATCAGCACATAATTAAAGCGTACAAGTTGTGAAAAGAGTACTGTATGTGAATTCATGAAACCGAGGGTCACATTTAAAAAACATTTTCTTTCAGTATTATTATATGGTTTTCAGAACAGTAGGTTGCATTCTTGACCTGGTGTATTGTGGAGAAATCTATAAATATGTAATTCTTTCAAGCAATTTTCACATGAGGTTTAAGTCACAACTTGTGTCACTTTTTTAGACATAGGGCCTTTCACTGATTAGTATCTCTACCTAATTTTCCATGACACCATTTTGGGTTCCACTGCTTTGATTTGAGGTTAACGCCAACCTCCTGCAAAAGAGTAGGCAGGTAATTCATTGCTTGATTAGCCTCACTCTGCAAATAATCATTCTTAAATACATACCCTCACTTAGTGATAATTTAGGAATGATGATTAATGAAACCATCAAATACTGTATTTCCCCCATTTCTCTCCTTACAGAGCTGCTGCATTAATGTGGGTCACGGCTGTTGAGAAGGCACCAAAAACCGCAATAACTCTTGGCCACTACCGCGATCGTGCTTACACACCCGAAAACAAGGTTGAAGGGCTTCTAAGTTCACTCCTTCTCTTATTTATTTTGCTCTTGTGTCTTCGTTCGCCTTTGAAAAGCCAGCTGCAGTGCGGCGGAAGCGATTTCTGGGAACAGGCACGCATCAAAATACAGGTGCAAGGTCGAGAGGACGAGCGGCGCACCTTGTGGGCATGGGAGACGACGTGTGAGACAGTTGCGTGTCAGTGATTGTTGAGTCAATTAATTAT
>VUQI01064194.1:14502-44854 GCA_015106735.1 Paratilapia polleni
AAGATCGAAAAAAAAAAAAAAAAAAAAGAAAAAAAAAAAAAAAAAAAAAAAAAAAAAAATGTTTAATAAAAAAAAAAAAAAAAAAAAAAAAAAAAAAGTTTAATTTTTTAAGTGCAATTTAAAATTTTACTTTAAATTCCAAATGTTCTCAATGTTTAAAAGATTGACAAGTTGTAATTGTTTTTTTATTCCAACTAATAGTAGTTGCTGGTTTTACATTTCAGACTTCAGATAAGAAATGTTTAGAAAGTCCTATCATAGTTATCAATATTGCCTGGAATAGCAAACTTAACAATACTGAGAACAATAAACATTAAGACCATCAGCTGAATGTCTTAATTGTAATTGCTTTGCTAGAAAAGCTGAAAATAGGGTGATAGGATGGATTCAGTATCTTGCACAAAATAACCTTTGTGTTTTAAATGATGACAGTAAATATTTAAAATAGAAACCAGCCAGAGAGTGACCTCATGCGTTAGAACCACTTAAGAAGAACCGCAGAGGGACAGAACATCCTGCTTCTACAATGACTCCACCAACAGATGCCTGATGTAACTCAGTGCAAGACCACAGACTAGAGGAGGGAGGGGAAAAGGAGGAACAGAGGTTATAAAAAGTTATGCTTGTAGCTGAATTCATAATTTTATGAAAGGAAGGAAAAAAGAGGAGAGAAGCATGCTGAGGCAGCTGTCCTCTTGTTGAACCACTTAGCTGATATTAAATTCAGATATGATGACTTCATCCCCGAGCACTTACCCACTCAGCAGTTATTACATCATCAGATTTGGAAATGAGCCCAATGATGTCATCCCTAGGGGTGAGAGGGTGATGCACACATCTGTGCACAGACTGTGTAGTGCAGTATTATAGTTTTTAAAAGGCTTTCCCCTTAGATAGAACAGTCTAATATGTGGAGCTGCTGGATGTGACCATAGTTGAAAGAATTAATCATCAGACTCCACCCTTCATATCCTCTCTGGTGGTAGCAGTGCATTTTTTTTAATTACACAGTGACAGTGAAATAAAAATAAAAGGATCAAACTCATTTTTTCTTTCTCAGAACTTGCCATGTTTTATAGTAAGTACATACATTTACATTTCAGCTGTCTTTGTGCTCACAGTAAAGGGGACAAAACACAGACAGTAAACATTATGCAGCTCCCATCTCTTTAGAACTAACACACACACAAAGTTACACAGTGGTGTCAGCACGCTTTATTTGAAAGACACACAACACACTTCCACACACACACACACACACACACTCTCACACACACACGGGTAAATGCATCCACATTTTCTGTCCCCAACGCACTCAGTCAGTTCCAGTCTCTTCTCAAACCACCTAATTTAGGCTTTCTTGTACTTAAGAAATGATATATGAAATACCACTTATACTTACAAAACATGTCCAACAAACCAAGAGTACAAATCAAAAGCAGATAAATAAAAACAATCTACGTCTTTATGATGAAAACATTGTCATTATAAAATAAACTTTAATAATAATCCACTTTTTTACAGCATTGTCAGATGTGGTTCATTCTGGTTTTCATATGATGGAATATAGGTTACTATTTATAGGAGGAAGAGCTGAAGAAAGAGAAGAAGAAGAAGCAGAAGAAGAAAAGAAGAAGAGTAATAGCGACATTAAAGACATTCTGCACTGCACACGGCTACAGTGACAATTGGTTGCTGCCATGTAGATGATGTTGCATGTAACCAGGTGATTTTCGGTGACACTCTTTGGAATCGTTTAAAGCTTTGGGGTTCCTTTTGTCATGCCCCCGCCCTCCCAGTGAACCCCAAACACTTCAAAGACAAGTGACTGAATGATTGATTGAATGATGACATCACTTGAAATGATCCCCTCCCACAAACATCAAAGTCCTCTCCCCTCTTATTCCACCCGCCCTCACTTAAAGTCCAATGGGTACTGGTGAGCAAGACGTCAGATTCCCGCCCATCCTCTTTCCATCCCTCTCGTGGTTGAACCAGATCGGATATGGATGACAGGAGCCCCCAACACCCCAACTTTCTAATCCTCTGACATGGCATGCCACTTGGCGATCTGGCGACGCGGGTGGTCGCAGATCTCCCTCCAGTGCTCCCCAGGGGTGCCTGCTGCCGATGTGCCCAGCACCAGGCGCCCAATGACGGTGTTGGGGCAGCGTGAGTTGCCTGTGTCTGAGTCCATCAGCAGCAGCTCCACACTGGTGTCCCTCAGCCCCTCTTCGGAGGGTAGATCAAATACAAAGAGCTCGTTAAAGACCGGGTTGGGGGAGCATTTCTTCACATGGGTCTTCTTCTTGCACACACGCTTCTTTCCATGATACATGTTCACCTTGACATATGGATCTGGAGAAGAAGAATGACAAGAGTTGAGCAAGAAAAGCCACAGTGAATATCCATGCCTGCAGCAACTGCAGAGTGGCATATTATTCCTAAACCAGATCAATACACCGATCAATAGAGCGGAAATGATGGATGTTAGTGATGAGGACAAAAGAGGCTGGCTGTGTAAACACTGTGTGTGCATGTGTGTGTGTGTGTACTTGTCACTAAAGTGCTCTCTATCACATCCTGATCAGATTACTTTGGTGCGGTGGCGGTGCCATTAGAGCAACTATCACAGCATCTAAAGTAGTCTGGGATGTGTGGCAGGAAGAGCAAAATGATTTTGGTTTCATCTCTTTACGGTTATGAAGAAGAAATGCATTCAGACATGCATTTATATTTGCAGTGATGCCATGGATTGCATATTAAAAAGGTTCAGTTAAAAGCCTCTGTACCTGTAGGTCCGTTGTTTTCAGTCTTGGGCAGGTGGCGAGCTTTGAGAACAACCACAGTCAGAGTGTTGGTGGTGGACTGGTAACACAGGGACAGCAGTAACTCTCCACGGCCTGAAGATTTCTGTGGAGAGGAGAGGAAGGGTTGAGGGTGAAAAAAAGCAAAAATCAGCAGACCAAACAAGGCAAACATTTGTAAGTGAAACTTACACTCAGGAAACTATATTTCCAGCCTATTTTTGTATGTATTATTCTATTCTACTCAATCTAATGTTAATAAGTTGTCAAGTAACTACGTTTTAGCAAGTAAAATTAATCAAAAAATGCATAATAGAGTATATATTCAATGAATACACATAATAGGGTAAGTCTATACAATAATGAATAACTTACAAAATAATGATATACAAAACTGTTGTTGATGGTGAAACCTGCTGCTGCTTGTACAGCAAATGGTGTCAGTCCTGACAACTCGAGATGCTGTCAACTAAATAATCATCACCTGCTTATGTGGTACATTCTCATATTTAACACGCACAAAATGTGTCAGTGAGAAGCTCCCCAATCTTCTCTACACTTTGCTGTTGCTCCACAGTTTGCGATGCACATACACATCTATGTCTCTGTACACACCCCGTGAGAGTTGGCGCCTCAGATTCTTGTGATCACACCTAAGAGGATCTCACGCCTCTGCTCATGGTTGCCATGGCAATGAGAAGTAGCACACAGACAACTTCTAGCCATGACCTGATGTGCAGGTCTCAAACAATGTGAGAGTCCTGTCACTCTGGGTCTATATTACTCCAAAAAGGATTGACTGTTATTTTTATTTTTATTTGTTTATGTATTTATTTTGTGTCTATTTCCAGAGTGGAAGCAGGGTGATGGCTGTGCTGCTTACTTTCTGGTGTATTGATTCTTTGAACTGCTGGGGGCTCACACTTACAGAAAACTACACAAAGCAGTGAGACAAAATCTATGCCACGCAGACAAAGAGAGCCACCACCCCGTAAGCAAAGGGCTACATCTTATAAGACACAACTACATAGATCTCTCATATTGAACAAATGTTGAAGAAACGGTTCTGTTTAATCATTTTCCCTTAGTACCTTGTAAGTCCATGGTATAAGTTCATCAAACTGGGTTCTCTGTGCTTTTATTTGCATATAAAATGTTTCTCATCCTGACAAGTTTAGCTGCGACACAGAAAAATAAATGAAAGAGGCCAAGAATTTTCTTCAGGAAAAGATTCCAGAAATAACCTGCTGCAAAGCAATATCATAGATTCTAAAACTAATTTTCAGCTGATTGCACAGGCTCTTATTCCTCCTTCCTATAAAGGTTTGTGAAATTTGTATCCTCTCAGACCCAGATGAGAAATGGAATTGAAAATACAGAGTTTGTCTCAGCATGGGGTGAGCAGAAGAGATAAGAAACCTTATCCTCTTGAAAAAAGATGATTGGAGGTGGAATAAACCCTTTATACTTCACAGACTTCCATTTCCCAGCACTTCTCCAGAGTACTATATGGTATCAGAGACCCATTAAAGACATTAAAGCTCATATTCCTCCTGGGAAAGTACAAATATGCATGAACATACCCGCACCCACCATGTAGGCAAAGAGCTTCCATTTTAGAAGAGCTCCACCGAGCACAATATCAGCTCACACATCTATAATTACACAATCCACCTGCAAACTGAGAGATGCTCATGCATTGCCAAACCATTTAATACCAGTCTATAGAGTGGTGCTGTATACTATACCACAGACCAATGATAAGGACGAGGATATCATCTTACATTTACTTCATTTAGCAAAACCAGAAGTCATTCAGGCTAATGCAGTTTTAAGAAACTGAGAAATATTGTACTCATGGGTAGCTGTCTAAGTACGTTTTGTGACAGTTACAAACATTCTACTGCAAATGAGCTACTGTACATTTGTGGTCCTCGCAGATGCCACGAATAGCCAGCCTGGAGGAGAAATCTACTGACCACCTGCCCACAGATCTATAATGGTGTAGTGTAGATATCATATGATCATCACCATATTCAACACACTTCTTGGAATATGAAATGTCCTCATGATAGCCTGGTTCAAACTGGCCATCAGCTCATTACTCTTTTAATTATGTGGTGCAGTAAAGAAAAAGTATTTGGGGAGGAAGCATGTCATGTGATGTCAATTCCAGCTGATAAATGCACTGATCAAACAAAATGATACTTTTTCATTTTGGTTAATGTAGTAAAAGAAAATAATGAACTCAAGAAAAGCTGATGAAACACTTAAAGAAAAATACCAAAGGCGTTCATGTAACCAAACTCAAAGCAGTTAATTTAAACCAAAGCACAAATCTTTTCTAACCCAAGTAGAGGCTGATATGAAAGTTATTCCTCCGATATATACCAATTAAATTCTAATTTAAACATTCCATTTAAGATAGAGGTCATATTATTAGAATGAGATTAATATGTTTTATTATGAAAGATTTTACAATCCATAAAATGGTGGGATTGCATTTAGCTGATTTAGACTGAGCTCCATGATTTACATATTGTTATATTTTAGTATGTAAATGACTTTCAGAAGGATGATTTATTGATTATTATGCTAAGAGTGGAAGTAATTCCTTTAGTTTGCTATAATTAATTAAACTGTTCTGCTGCAGTGCTTTTAGGTACTTGTGATGTAGACACTGATGTTATAATGAAAAAAGGCTGAGTCACTGTGGGAGCAGTTTTAGAATTAAAAGTGATTTCATTGATTAAATTTAGCCCAATGATTCAGCTGAAGAGATACTGTAAAACACAACACTAAGGGTTCAAACATTTGTTCCAGATCTTACCTTGACATTCCTCTTGATTATCTCTCGACTCATGAGCACACGCCCCTCAGACAAGTCAATCCCAGACAGGGGAACAAGGGTCTCTCCGATGACCTCATCACGAGAGAACCTGTCGAAGCTCAGCACCATGAAGTGAAGGGCCAACTCTGACACGCGGGCCAGTGGGATCCCGTAGAAGCTGAAGGTCTCATCGAAGGCGGGGTCTAGAGTTTTCCGCAAAACTCTGGTCTTCACCCTGTGCTTCTTCTCCGGCAGCAGGGTCAGCTTGATGTAGGGGTCAGAGGTCAGCGACTGCTCATCAGTTGGGGTCAGACCATGGGCCTCCTGGAGAAGTCAAATCAATCAAGCATTTATCAGTGTGTATATAAAAAATGTTATACTGGTGAAAAAGAACTAGCTTAAACACATATAGTACCTTGATATGAACAATGAATGCCTTCCTCTCTGGCTGATATTCAAGGGAGAAGTGGAGGGTCCCTAGTCCACCTTCCTTCTCCTCCCCCTGGGGCCTGTCCACAGCCGGGGTAGGGGCCTGGCTGGAGAGACTACTGGATGGTGAAGGGAGGTCACGGCGGTCCATTGCACCAGGTTGGGTGAACCCTGCATGGGGAGAAGGCAGCTCCAGATCTGGGGAGCTCCGCAGCTTCTGGTGGTGATGAAATGGTTTGGTGGTAAAGTTGCCATTCAGATCTCGCTTCTCCAGATCCAGATGGAGAGTTGGCCTGGAGCCATTTGGGCTGGATGCCAGTTTGTCGGTGCCTGTTGTATTCATTGGGGGCGTGGTGTGGCAGTTTCCATTGACATCTGTTTTACTGTTGTCGTTAGCTGTTGTGGTGGGAGGTGCAGCAAACTTTTTCTTGCCACTGAGGCTCTCTGGGTAAATATCGACTCCTTTGAGCATGTGCACAAACTTGTAGGGAGGCGTCTTCTGGGACTTGGTGTTTTTTCGCTGGCAACAGATCCATGCAAAGGCTGACACAGTGAAGACAAGGCCAAAGACACTCACCACAGCAACACCTACCGGCACTGCCACTGTGGAGGAGGAGAAAATGAAGGGAAGGATGGAAGGGGTGTGGGTGGAAAGATGGGGAAAAATAATTTAGCTAAGTCAAAAACAAGTAACTGTAAAACAATTTTCAGCTCCCAGATTTTACTGTTGCACCGAGGCAAGTGAGTCCATTTTGTGCTTCTGACAAATGCAGCTGCAGCCTTGACTCAGAGGGAGAACAACACAATCTGTTCAGCCCTGATCAACTCTGACCATCACTGTGTTCATATTCCAAACATCGCTACTCTATATGAATAGCTGGTGTAAATAATGCACTGCTGGGGAAACTATGCAATGTCATTTGCGACAAGCTGATTTCTTCACAGCTGGTTTGTAGAAATGGCTGAACTCAGATCTAGCATCATAACAATCATTATGATGAAAGGATTACGAGGATCAGTGTAAACAGTTAAAAGGAAACAGGCAGAACAACTGAGCAGTTACAGTGAGATAAAAGTTTATGTAACAAAGCAGAACAGATTTGTATAGACTATAATACTTTTGATTTGTGCAAATCATTGTTTCAACCTTGGTTGTTCGGGCAGGGTGGTTCTGATATTAGCAACATTATTTAGCATTATTTAATAACCCAGAAATCTTTGCTCTTACTCATCAAGGAAAATGGTCACTACTATTGGGATGACTAAGGTACATTTAGGGACTTCCTGTCAGTATTCCTTCTATGGTATCACTCTGGAGACATTTTACAGAGATATTTGCAAGTGACTGCTTTAGTTCTTTGTTTTGCACTGTTGAGCTGTGACTCACCATCAATCAAGCTGCCTTGTCATGCTACCAGATTTAATAGCGGTGCCTCACTAAAGAAAATGCATACCATTTCCTGCAATTAAGCAGGCGACATCGTGGAAACGCACTCAGATCAACCCATACAAAGAAAGAGGTGGGTGGGGATGTGGCAGGGTGGTGGTGGTAATCAATCACTCCGATACTTATCTTTAAAATTTGCCTTTTTCATTAAGTCAGCACAATCACAGCTCATTATTAGATCATCAGATAATTAGTACAGCATCACTTATTCACACTTTCCTAATATAGCCTTTATGATGGGGTTATTCTGTAGCTAATATGTCATGTTAACACACAGGAAACAATAAGAACATACAATATTTTCCCTTCTTATTCAATCCTAAATAATGAATTTCTTCTGGGTTTCTATGGGATTGTGGTCTTCTAATATTACTGTAGAGATTTTTATGCATATATAGATCTCTCTCTATATATATATAGCTATATATATTGGTTTTAATACTGTAGGCTGATTATGCTCTGATTGTGTAATAATCTGAAAATACAACTTCCTATTCGCTTTAGCCATGAGTAAGCAACATGCTCATTTGAGTTTTAGATCACAGCACTTGTACATACTGTTTTCTCTCCTTTTTCTCCCTCATCAATATTTCAGCCTAGTAGCTATCTTGGGTGGAATGGCTTTCAAGGCAGCAACAACAGACAGATGGATGAGGCAACGGGAGGGCGGTGAGAGAGAGCTGCTGAACCGAGAGGAAAATAAAGAAAACAAACAGGTGCTTTCCTGGCTTTACCTGCACTGTAGTAACACCTAGAATACACACACTATGACTGACTTCATTTTGTACCTATTCATACCGCATTAAATAATGAGCTCCACCCTTCCCTGATAATTAGCTGTCGCCCTTTGGCCAGCTGCAAAATGGAGACTGGAAGTCCACCCGAACACGTTGTTTTCACCCACAAAAAGGCAACACACTGGGCAAGCCATTCACTCTCACAGAATACTACTTACACGCCTTACAAAACAAACTAACAAAAAAGAAGGAGGAGACAACATACAGTAAGTAAGCTATATCTGAAATGAATAAATCAGCTTCTGGCCACTTCCAGCCAATGCTAGCAAACACTTTTGAGACGAGTCACTTGTAATGAAGATGAGCAACCTCCACCAGCAACCTCAGACATTCACACCTGGGTCTTTTCGGATGAAATGAAGTGTTCAGGAGGGTTTGGACTCACCGAGCTGAGCTCCATCCTCCACCATTGGAGCCATGGTCTCTATCCAAGGTGCTGAACAAGGTCCAACTGCCTCAACGCTGTTTTCTATAGCGGAGTCGCTCCTCTTATGCCGAGCTGGTGCAATGTTTCTCTGATTTTATTTAATAATGCAAAGGGTTTGTACGGCTTCAATAATTAAAATAAACAACAACAGGGTTTTCCCAGAGAGATGAAGGGATGCTCTGTTCTCAGCCTGCTGCTGTTACTCCGTGATGCGTGAGTGTGTCTCAAAGGCGGCAACACCCCGTTTCTTCTCTCTCTCTCTCTCTCTCTCTCTCTCTCTCTCACACACACACACACACACACACACACACACACACACTGTTCACCAGCCCTCTCCCTCCCCTGCCGGTAAGGCTGAGCTCATCAGTGCTGACGCAGTAGTGACGGAGGCTGGCTGTGAAATCAGGACCCCCGGTGAAGCAGCACAACAGCCTTGCCAATTTTCCTGATTGATTGTTAGGAATTCTCTCCTTCTCTCCGCGTGTATGTGGTGTGGTTGTGTATTTGTGAGCGTGCGTGTGTGTACATCCTTATTCCGAAAAACTGTCGTATGTATACTGTGGTCCTGTCATTCATTAAAGTAACTGATAATTTGGCTGAGGGGTTTTTATGCAGTCAGGCTTTATTGTGATATAGTTATAACATTTAAGTAGAAGGTGAGTGTATTACAGTCCTGTACCAGGGGCTATAGGGAGAGTCTGGGGTTGCACTGGCCCCTCCTAAAAGGTGATTGTCCCCAACTCCTCTAATTGTGTTGTCATGCCAGTACAACCATGGGCTGAAAATACAGGAAAAACAAGAAGATCTGGATCCTCTTTTGGGGGGAAAAATAGCATTCAATGCGTCATTGTAAATATAACTATATTATGTTAACCCACAGCACATGCAGCTCTGTGTACTGGGATAACCTAAGTGACAGATACCAGACTGGTTATAAGAGCATGATGTAGAAATACAGAAACTCCATTAATGACTGTCAAAGTTTGTTTGCTGCACAGAGGGCCAGCTAGGGTTGCTGAACCAAAGCAGTTGCACCAGTGAAGACAGCTGACGTGGGATGACGTCTTACAGATATAAGCAATTACTGAGCAATGGAGGCAACACTTTCAGAACCTCTTAAACCAGCAAGGTTAGTGATGAAAATGCAACTTCACATTTGCTTACCAGCCCAGCTAGTGAAGAGTTGTATAAACCCATCTCAGTGGAGGAGCTAGAGAAGGAAGGAACTAGGAAAGGCAAGGCAGGATGGTATCTCACCAGAATTTCTGAAACAAGGTGACTGGTCACTGGCTCCCATGCCCTCATTGTCACCATTTGCAAAAGAAAAAGGAGATGGGTATGACTGTGGAACGCATTGTTGTCTATAGCCAGAAAAGCCCCAGCAAAGATCACGCAACAGGCTAAAGACAACTGCTGAAGAGTGGTTTTTGGAAAGCCTACATAGTGTTTGTGGATTTCTCTAAGGCCTTCGCTACTGTTGACAAGCCAGGTCTGTGGAGAGTACTCAAGACTTAATTGGCAACTGCACTGCCATCACATTTGTACTAAAAAGATACAATGACAATATTGCGTCGACATTTCAAGAAACTGACAAGTACACATCTGCGGCACTTTCACACAACAAGGCACATAAGATGGCAAGTCCGCAAACAAGATGTGGAGGTGCTGGAGCGAGCAGGCATATTTAGTGCAGAGGCCCAAGTCACAGCAGTTCAACTCAGGCGGCCCAGCCATGCATAAAGAATAACAGAAGAAGAGGCTGCCTACAGCCATCTTCTATGGAGAATTGTCTTGTGTGAAAAGACCAAAGGAAAGACCAAAATTCAGCTATATAAACATTCTGAAACACATATGATTGCTGGCAAGGACCCTGAAACCTGAGAGGCACAAGAAATACAGAGATCCAACTGGTGCAAAATTGTCAAATAAAGTACTGATGCTGTTGAAGACAGATGTCAACAAAGCCATATTGCTGCAAACGTCAGACGGCACATCATTCCCAGACATGTGGAAAAACAGTACAGCAGATGTGGAAAACTATGTCATTGCAGGGCAGGTCTGGCTGAGTACAAGTGAGCTTGCCAAGTTTAATCTACACTTCAGTCACTGTCTACATAAAAAGGACGGACTGCCACTGATAATGTGACAATGATGATGAATAGCGTTACCCTTACTGTTTTCCTTCTTCCATAATATGTAAATCATCAGTAACACTCAACAAAGGGCATACCTCAATATAAATTGTACTATTTATGCACATACATGTTAAAGTAGGCCTACTGACATGATGTTTATCACTGTATCCACATACAGGAATTGCTGTACTAAGAAGGGCATATGCAAGATAAATTCTTCTTCTACACATTTAACATTTAATATAGTCAAATGCTGACCCCTGGTGTTGATTGCAAAGAATGCATATCTCTGAAAATGAAGGAGAATAAGCTAACTAACTAACTAACTAATTAACTGTGCACTTAAAAGGCATACATGCTTGAAAACAATTAAAAAAAGAAAACAGTTAAAAAAAGAAAAGAAATATCATGGAAGTATCATGGATACAGGTTTCCAGAAATGACAGCAAAGATGTCACAGTTCACTGCGTGGACTGTTAAGATGAGAACCCAAGAAGGAGGCAAAACATTTCCAACAAATAGTGAGCTTTTAATAAATAATAAGCTCCAGAAGACATAAAGTCAAAACTTTAAGGAAGTCGAGAAATACAATAATCAAATAATCCAAAGAAGGGCAGAATACAAGAAGCCAGAGATTAAATCCAGGGCAGACAAAAACAGATGCCACAACCAAGGAGAAAGAAAAGAGGGCACACTCCTACACACACACACACACACACACACACACACACTGAGGGGAAATGGATACAGCTAGGAGAATAGAACAAGACAACCACAAGGGGGAGGCAAAACTCAAAGCAAAACCCAACAGACAACCAACTACCAAAGTAAAACAGGAAATAACTCAAAAGAGAATTATTAAGGACAAAGACAAGAAACTTACACTGAACATGATACAAAAGGAAAACTGGGGAGGCTAAACGCAGAAAATAAAATCAATAAATGCTAAGCAGTAAAAAGAACTGAAATATAGCAAGACCTAAAGGGTCAAGATACTAGAATGTAAATAAAAGTAAAATCACAATTTAACAATAATCAAAAACTAAGAGCATGGACCAAAATGAACAACAAAATAATAAACAAGAATCCTAAACTCCACAAAAAAAACGAGAAACCCTGTCTCAAAACCCAGGACCATGACAAAATAATTGAATTAAATGGAAAGAACACAAGTAGGTCAATCCAAAACTTGACAGTCTTTTTGTGTTACACTTTTAAAAATGTAGTCGGTATGCAGAAATTTAGTAGTAATAATAATAATAATAATAATAATAATTCAAACAACCAAATACAGTTTAGAAGACAATTATTTTACACTTTGTCAGTGCAACGGTGAGATCAGCTAAATGTAAAATTGTCCATTGATTGGTCCATAAAAATCCTGACATTTATAATTCTTATAGCTTCCTTCTGCAGCACATAAATTGGATTAGTGTTTGTTTTGTATGTGCTACAAAATGTTCAAATACATCAACATAAAAAAAAGAAACCCAAGTACGTCTTCTGAAGGTTTCTGCCAGTTTCTGTTTCATTTTTGTAATGTACTGTGATATTTGTTTATGGCTCAAAGACGTTACAGTAAATGAAGTTGGTATTTTCCTGTACAACAAAACAGCAGAATATGACTTCTGGGAATTAAAATTAAAGAGGCTGTTTGACACACCCTGACCTAGATATCCACCCACAGGTGAGCCGTGTCATGGAGGAGGTGACACTAGGAGTATATAAAGGATTTTGTGGTGTGTCGTCCCATCGTATCATTCATCAGTTCTATTTCCAATAGCAGGTAGGATCATCAACACTGTACTATGAGAAGATATTATAGGCAGGCTTTAATATAGCATCTCCACTCACATTTTAAAGGTTCAGTTTGTAAATTTCCTTCTTAAATATGTATTTATATTTTATGATTTGTTATGCAGTGATGGCAGGAGCAGGTTTGGCCAGAAGCAAAGGAGTGAGTGGTGTCACAACCACCAAAGGCTTATTTATCATTTTCACTCTGCTGTGTCTGGTTTGCCTTTCAAGTTCGGTAATAGACAAGGACCAACTGGTAAAACTTTTTTCTTTTTTCAAATTAAGAATTGCACTTTTAATTAAGCACTTTAATAGCAAATTCATCACTGTCAAATTAATGGTTACTTTTTTTTTTTTAATTCATAATTTTTCTTTTCTTTTTTTTCCCTTTGGTCACAATCTAATGCTTAACATCCATGTGTGCTGACTTTCTCTCTGGATTTGCAGGAGGAACTGAGAGAAAACATTCAAAAACTACAACAAGAAGCAGTGAGAAGGAAGGTGAGTCGCTCATTGTCTGTGTTTTGGATGAGTAATTTGGAGAGTCTGTGACTGCTAATATAAATATTTATAATGCTAATATTTATACAACCAACGCAAAAATAAAATTTCCTATCATTTGAAAGTATTTTCTTAATAACAGAATACATTATATATTTTGTCTGTTTTTTTTGGTTTGTTTTTTTTGTTTGTTTGTTTTGTTTTTGTTTTTTTTTTGTTTTTTTTTATAATTTATTTTTTTTTTGTTTTTTTTTAAAATTCATTTGGTTTTATTTCCTCCTCCAGGCCGATCACGAGTTAGACAGAACCTACATTCCAGAACTCTTTGATGATTTAACAAGATTTATGGACCCTTTCTCTGAAATAATAATGACAGAAGTGAAAGATTTTCCACCACTGATGGATTTAATGGAAGACTTAAAGGCGTTCCTGGAAGCAGGCAAGAAGTACATAGATAAATATCTTGAGAAGACAGCTGCAGAAATCAAGGACTATGAAGAGAAACTAGGTGTTGTGATGGAGCGGATAACATACCTAGAAAAGCATAAAAAACAAACTGTAACATATTAGTCATTGTCTGTCTCTGGTATTCTATCTACTGTATCTGTAAAACTTCTCTTTCATACTATGCAGCTTCAGTTTGAAGTTTTTATAAAGTGGCCTTGAACTTTTTGATTCACTGAGCAAAGCTATTTGCAAATTTGAGTTTGATGAGTTACAGCTTGTCATGTTTTCCTTTTTCATTCTCTTGGTTATAACAGAGCTCTAATGTAAACATAAACCACTGAACACAGGGATTTTGTGTGTTAGGCAGCATTAGTAAAGCTGGCAATTGTTAAGGTTTATGTGTAGAAACAATGTCTGTGAATAAAGGCTTTTTTATTATTGTCTATTTTTGCAAATTGTGAAATTGTGAAAGACAGCAGCTGTAGCTGATTACTAAAATTGGTCATGCGTAAACCTTAACCTACATGATGATAAGACGTGGTTAAAAAAAAAAAAAAGAAGAATCTATCTATATATCTATATATACAGCTCCGGAAAAAATTAAGAGACCACTCCAAAATGATCAGTTTCTCTGATTTTGCCATTTATAGGTATATGTTTGAGTAAAATTAACATTTTAATTAAAAATTAACATTTTTGTTTTATTCTATAAACTACTGACAACCCCATAAATGTAGGAAAGCATAATAGGTCAACCATAGTGAGATGTACCAAATGTAGTCTATTCCACTGCTAAAAATAGTCCCAACAAATACACTCCAAACTCCTCCTGTTTGATTAGAAATACGTATTTTTAAAGATTTACATCTTCAGAAGGAACAAGTCTGCCTTAGGCTGAGAGCAGGCAGACAGGATAGGGATGTCTGCAGGTATTAAGACATGGACCAACGTGCTGTTGGGTTTAGAATGCTTACAGATTTGTCCAATTTTGTTGTATCCTGCAATCTGGCGAGAATTAACAGAGATACATGAACACACAAGTGGAACTGTGGACTCTGGACAGTATTGGCTGTTTTTCCTACTCTGGGTAATGCTGACTGTGAAGCCCACAGAAATATTTGGTCAATTAGAGGTCTAAAATAGTAATTCTGATCCATTGTGTGTTATCTTCCAAATAAATTAGCACCTTTATTTCACAGCATTATTAGATTCACAGCATTGTTAAATGAGTTTGATGAAGCACTTTCATGTTGAAGGCATTTAATTCTCCAAAAAGCAGTGTTTATTAATGATTATTTTCTCTTTATGTAACTATCAGTGAGACACACAGGATCAGTTTTACCTCCCTGAAGCAGTGTGCTAACCTGGTGATCATTTTCTTTGCTACAGAGATTTGAGAAAATATAGATACACACAAGCACTCAGACACCAGACAACAGCAGCATGTTGTCTAACTGATAAGAACTGTACATTCCAGTCCTGCTGACAGAGCTGATATCAAATCACTGTGGAGCCTTTGAGCTTTTCTTTTCTTCTCAGTCGCGTCCTGTATCGTTGGCTCGGCTCTTATCATGAGGCCAAAGAGAGGACAGATTTCAGAGTGTGATGAAATGAAGCTGGGTGCCAAAGTTGGACATATTACATATTTTGATTTCTAAAGTGAAAGCAGGAGAACCCAACCACTGCTGCAAACAAATACGATCAGCGACTGATCAGCAACATGTGGAGCTAGCCCAGGCTTTAGCGTTCAACTTCAAGGGCAGGGAGATTATGTGTCAGTACTTCACAGAGCACGGTGTGATCGAGGTGACTGGTTTGACCTCTCCTGCTCCTGCATCAGCAAGGCATACAAGTATATTGCATACAGAGATATGCCTAGCTGGGGCTGCAAGTGAGACAGCTGGTGGCTGTCAGACCTCAGCAGATGTATAAATAAACCGTTGCAGTGGACAGACACATCACGAGTGTGGCTATAGCTGTCACTGTCAGCGTCCTACTTTTCCCCTCATTGATCTGTACCCACATATATCCCACCATGCACCACTCTCCACGATCATTTTCCTAATCTGCAGCAGTGCAGCACATGTGACCACAAGTGTGGAGTGTAGACATGTAAACAGTTCACTTGAGGTCTCAGATTCTGACAGCTATATCCAGATGGTTGAAATTTCAGCGTCAGTGTCTTTTACAGTCCATGCCTCCCAGTGTGTAAATCAGGCTTTTCCCTTCATTACTAGTCTTGTAGGCAAAGTTAAATAACTCCAGAACCACAGAACACACAGTACCTCTGATGTTTGAAGAGTGCAAGATGATTTAAACCCAGATTTCCACATCTGTTTGACTGTGACTGCAGCTTTTACAGATCACTGGCAATCTAATCTGGGTCGAACAAAACATACTGAAATCTGGATAATAAACATCAGTATGTATTTTGAGCTAAATACATGGGAATGTATTGCTAATATCATGAAGTTAATCTCATTTTGATCAGTCGTTAAAAATCTTTTTCGATTGGGGACCTGTAAGGTTCGATTTTTTTTTTTAAATTATAACTCTTTTCACCACAAGGCAACCGCTGGGGCTGAAAAAACTGCAGTTTCTCTAGTGGCCACTTCCTTTAATGGCCACTTGAGGGTGGCCCCAAAGCAATCAGTACCCATAACATGGTAGTATATAACCAACTAAACAGCATTTAAAAGCATGGTTAGAAATAGATGGCTGTGTACGTCCTTTATTTATAGTCTATGGTTTTCAGACTTGATGTTGGTTTGGACCATTGTGTAAATAGTGCAGCTAATATTCCTGTGCATTCACCACTAGTGTGTGGGCATTATTTGTGCTGCCTCTTATGTGCTCTATTCAGGCATCGGCCTAACCTAAACCGCAGAGTATTTCTATTAGTGCAGACTCATCTTACGCAGACTATTTCCTGCGATGCCTGACATGTGAGAAAGGACAACATGGTGGGAAAATATCATGACCTGATTCTACCCAAATTGTCTGAAATTCATGTGTGAAAATTTCCAGTTCATTAGCTAGAAACTAGTGAACCTAGAAAGGCTGAAAACTGGAGAAAAGTGTTGCACGTTGGCTAGTACAGCAGGATGCAGCCTTCTAAAATCACAATATTTACCTGCACACCTCTAGTCACTGTTTGAATGTTTATTGATAAAAACTCAGGTGATTCAGTGAGCTCATCTCCACCTCTCTCTCCTTCAGCACTCCGGCTCCCGCCTTGGTTACCAAAGCAACGTCCAAGGTTCCACTCAGCCCCAGAGCACCATGGGATACTCGTCATCAACCCAGCAGAGCTCCCAGTACTCCCACCAGACCCACCGTTACTGAGGCTCCCTGTCACTCCTGAACCAGCAGAGGAGTCAAGCTCCTCCTCGTTGTCTTCAACCAACCCTCAACAACCTCAGCACCACAGCTCCCGGGTCCTGGTCGGACCCCTGTCCCCGCATTGCATCATTCCAACTCGAGCCATCCACCTTTTCAGCCTGCCCTCACCTTTGACCTTTTACCTGACAGCCTTCAGCGGCACTGTAACCTGAAGGCTAACAAACATAGGAACCAAACAAAATCCAACAAGAAAACAAGTTCTGCCTCGTTGGGCTGGTGAAACACTTTTAAATCAACTGAAAAAAAAAAGTGTAAGATAGATGTGAAGGCGTCTCATACACAGACTCAGAACCATGGCACTTACAAACACAACGTTCCTCACCAGGAAGAATCGCAGCTGTGTTCATGTATATTATATAGCACCTTTTTCTATTTGAGTTTTTTCTCTTGCTCGTTTGCTAGACTTTTCAAGTTTACCTTGATAGTTGATGTCATTATAAATATTGTTACATACAGAAGCGATAAGATGTGAGGAAACGCAGGAGGAAAAGCCCTTTACTGTCATCTCTAGTGTATTATTACCATGGATAATCAAATGAAAAGGAGCTAAAGTGTGAGCTAAACCCTTTTAAAAAGAAAAAGTTTCTACAAAGAAAAAAAACCCCAGCTTTTTAGCTGATGTTATTGCAGGGAAATATTAAAAAAAATTTAACCTAATCTTGATATTATAGGGTTTCTATATTTAGAACTGTTTGTCTAGATTTGGATTTGGAACGTAAGAAAAGAAAACTTTTTACAGCTCTGGCTTCTGTATATTGTGATCACTCCACCACTTTTAGAAGTAAGAAACATTTAACGGCTGAGCTTTGTTTCCTCTGGTGACGACAGTGTTTTCAGGAGGTTTTGACACCTCTTGTTGGTGGCCGGCAGCTCCGGAGTGTTCTCTTGTTCAGGAGCCGCTGGTTTACACTTTGCTCCGACACCCATCTTATCGTGGACCCTTGAAACGTTTAAGGTTTCTGAACGTGCGCATAAACGTACAGGGCAGCTAACAGTACGCTCCCCCCTTCGACATATGCTTCTTGAGACTGTTACTGCCTGATGTCAGATTGTTTTTTAAGGTTTTATTGTTATCGTCGTTGCCCTGTGAGTGTGTGTGAATGTGCGCGCACGTGTGTGTGTGTACAGTATGTTTTTATGCATGTTGTTTATCCTTTTACTTACTAGAACTGCACTGACCGCTGAACCGATCTGCAAAGAGCTGGAACAAACACGGGGCTCGCCCTCTTCCACTCCACCCCTGCGGCCCAACGCTGAGCAGCCAGGTAGAGACTAGGGCACATTCAAAGACAATGGGTGCTTTCTTTAGTACATATCATGGAGGTATAAGCAACTTTTATCTGGTACATTCACCCCACCCCCAATTTTTGAAGAAATGAATCAATTAGTGAGAAAACTGCAACAAAGTACATTTACTAAATGCTGCAATTGAAGAAATAGACATTTGGGAAATACTCAGCTTACTTGCTGAGACTTGTATGAGTAGGGAGATATCCAGTGGTAGTCCAGCAAGTCCCCACTCCCACCCTCTCAGGTCCGGGTAGTAGTTCTTTAACCAGAACTAGCTTTCAGTGGAAAAGAAACTATGAGAAACTAGTGTGGCCATACATGTCTGCAAAGTTCAGTAGAGACTTTCATACTATGCTGAAACAGCAAGAGCACATAAATTAGATTTTTTTTTTAAATGGAATGGTTTGGTTTTAGTTTTTTGTTTTTGCTTTTAGTTTTTTAGTTTTTGTGGAATGAAATATAATACCCACTGGGTTGCTATACCTCTGTTTGCTGTGCAGGCATGCCTTTTTTGGTATATTTATGAACAACAGGGGTCAGCAAAGCCTTTGGGTCAAATCTGAATGTAATGCTATCTCTGTATCAAAACAGGCTCCATTCATTTGGCAGTATGCACCCAAATTCCGACCGTTGTAGGGTCTTTACCCTAAAATATAAACCACCTTGAGGCGACTGTTGTTGTGATTTGGCGCTATATAAATAAAATTGAATTGAATTGAATTGTTTTTGACTGTGCCTTTCATCCCAGTCAAAACAATGCACATTCATCTTTGTAACCTGAGTATACTACGCCAACAGCACCAAGCTGGTTGGTTATGTTACCAGATAGGAATGCCTTTCAGTGCTGGAAATTTAACAAAAGTTTTCTCCTGAAATCACAAAGTAAAAAATGGCTACACTACTTATTACATTGTTAGCGGGGCAACCTGCTAACCTGTTATAATTACCCTATATCTTTAGTATTAAGTAGTAGTAGTAGTTAGCTTAACCTAGCATAAGTCCTGGAAACGTTGAAGACGCTAGCATGGTGCTATTATAATAGCACGTCTAAAGCTCATGTCTTATAAAGCTCATGATGTTTTTATATGGACTTTTGAATCAGTTTAATATTTATTTCTTTAAACGACTTCTTGGAACAGTTTATCTGTACATAACACCTTGTAAAATGGCAAACTCAGAGTTCAGTGTTTGTGTAGATCAAACTAATGATATATAACATCTAACTTGTCAGCTTAAAAAGTGCAGGTTGGCTTTAAAAAAAGTGCCAGGCTAGCTGCTTCCTCCTGTTTCCAGTCTTTGTGTTAAGCTAAGCTAATAGGCTACAACTAGCATTTTCACATTTAGCTGCAGACATGAGCATCCTATCCATCTTTTCGTCTAACTCTTGGTAATGAGTAAAAAGTAATGAGGGCATTTCCCAAAATCTCTGTATTTCTTCCTTTAAGCACAAAGTATTTTAGTAAATGCTACTTTCAAGTAATACTCCATTATATCTCAGAGGGTCATATTCTACTTTCTACTCTACTAGAATTATTTAATACATTACATTAAAGAATCTGCAAGTACAAGTACAATATTCCAGCTATTTTTTAAACGCACAACAATTTGTCTTCAGTATTTTTGGAAGTCTGGTTTTTATATAGGGATTTTTTTGTTTTAGATTTTTTTTTTTCAGTTGTTTACAAAAACGTTGTTTGGGATCTACTCATATACAGAATTATCTTTGAGGCGGTTTTTCACTGTTAGAAATTGAAGTGCCCACCAGTATATGAAGTTGTTAAAATAAGCTGCACCACAACCTGTTTTATAAAAACAAAGCAAAATGCTACCTACACAGTATGCAGCACTATGAACTAGTTCATACTGTATGTTTACCTTTGATACTTAAAGTAAACTTTGCTGAAAGCACTTCTGGTATTACTTTTACAGTCAATAATAACAATACAGCAGTAAGAGCAAATCCCCTTTTCATGTCCTGACAGCTTGCTCCATCCTGCCTGGCCCCTGCTTGGTCACATGACCGGCCACCCTGCATGTTGTATTAAAGAATGCACCCAGTGTTTTGACTGTAACTGCATTTGCCCCCATACAGATGAAAAGAGAAGCTGTATTTGCTGGATGTGTGGCCTGCAGTGGGGTTAGGAAACACTGACACCTTGTGGCTGACAAAACAACTGGACTTCTGTCCTTTTTGAAGCTGTAATAATACAAATGGATAATGTGGTTACAAGAGTTGAAGCATTTTTTTTACCAGAACATGCAAGACATGAGTGTGTTAGTGTGAACATGATGATATATCTGTGTCCAGTCATGTTTTTTCACTGATGCTTAAAGTAGCCACCTGCTTTGCCCTCAGTAACACATCAGTGATTATTTGCATCTTACCACTGAAAAGTATGTTTTTAAGGCTTTGTGTTTCATGCATTGATACTAACAGCTGACAGACGGGTTGATGTTGATGTGGGTTTGGGGTCATTTCCATTCAAACTGTGCCAGTTCTGCTTTTTTTTCTTCCAATTCTATTTCTTTAAAGCTAAAACAAATGTGCAGCTGGATGGATCTTATAGTAGGATTCACGTCAAATCCTGACCGAGAAACATGTTTAAATGCACAGAGAGGGAAAAAAAATATTCTTAAAGAAGAACGAGAAGGTTCTTTCTAGTGAAGAAGATTGGTTGCAATTTCAACAGAATCATTCAAAATGTGAAAAAAGGGTGAAAATTTGCATACTGGTAGATTTTTCTATGCTGTTTCATTTCAAAACAGGACACACATGATCTGACCAAAACTGCCGTCGCTATTTTTGAAAATGCCTGCCATCTACATTTGCAGTATTTCATCATTGCCAGGCATATATTGGCTAATAAGTTGATTTATATTTATGGATACAATGTAGAACCCTTTTTTTTTTTCAGAATACCAAAACATTAACCAGTTAACATCCACAAGGTCTTTTAACCCATGAAGGAAAAAAAAAAAAACAGAACAACTGTAAGGCCTTATTAAAAATGCATGTTTGAGAGGACTTTTGAAAGATAAAATCCACTAGTTTCTGAAAATGTTCATCCAATGTTCATTAGCACGTGGCTAAAACCCAACTGTACCTGCGATCTGGTCTTCTTTCCTTTTGGGTGTTCCAAATGGGCAAAATTCCATGGCTGGATGAGCCTGACCCTACCCCTAACACAAAATGGATACTGAAAGAGCTGGAACAATTTTTACCTAATCTTTTGCACTATACAGTGTTTTCTTGATACAAACCTTCACAGGCTGGTTCTTGTATGTTTTAAACATATTTAAAGCTGCAGTAATTGATTGTTTTTTTGTTTTTTTGTTGGTTTGTCTGTTGGGGCAGCAGGATGTAAAGTAACATGAGAAGTCTTCCGTGGAAGCTTTCAAAAAACACTTGGCAGGCGATTGGACGAACCATATGTCTCTCACCTTCTGCACCATGTGTTAGGAGAGTGCTGTAGATGAAAAACAACAAGCGGCAGTCTGAGAAGCTTTGAAAGCTAGCAGGCAGTCAGTGTAGCTAGCTACGTGGTAGGCGTGTCATTAGACTTGCCAAACTTGTAAAGAAAATGTGCACATAAAAGGCCCACTTGCATTAGTGTTTTTGAGTCACTTTTACTGTTGTCACTGTGGTCGCTGATTGGTCTATACGGCTGTGGTTTGGCCAACCTGGCAACCTGGCAACCCTAACCCTTGCAAAAAACTGACTGTATATAAAAAAAATGGACGTAGCCACCATCATGTCACCATTCCTTGTTAACTAACATACTGAAAAACATGCCAGGTTAATGCTGCCTATGTATTATATGAGCTTATATGTCAACCCAGGACACTTATTTTCAAGAGTTTGAATTCCTGCTTAAATAAAGGGTTAAAGAAATATGGAAGCTCAGACCTTTATTTACAAAATGAAGAAGACTTATAACCAGCAACTGAGGTCTTTAATGTGTTTGGAAAATATTTACTGAGTTAATAAATCAAGTGAGAAGTGCGGTTGTTTTCCCGTATGCAATCGGACTTCTTATTACAAAAAGAGAAGTCGCCCCCTACTGGCCATGAGATAGAATGCAGGTTTAGTATAGCCACATCTGGCTATACTTTTAAGATCCAAAGGCTATGTCCATCTTTTATATACAGCCACTGACAGACAATCTATAAGCAAAACATTGAAGGACAAAACCAAGCCTGTCATCTAAAACTGAAACAAAAGAGATTGTTGAGTGAAAGGGGCCTTCAAAATAACACTTCATAAATTGTTTACCTCCATATTGAAATAAAATCATGAGCATGAACCACGTGGCATACTGCTGAGTAAGGTTAGGTTACCAGGCTGAATTTTTAGGTTGTTTTAGCTCTTGAACCCAGAATTTCTTTTTTGTAAATTTAACATGGCTCACACATTAGCTAGCAATTCAAGATGTTTACAAGAAGCAACCACAGAGCATTCATTAGGCGTTGTGTTTCAGGTCACCTGGGTACAGTTCACTCTCCATCTAGCTCTGTTTTAACTTTTTACTCTTTTAATCTTAGGAGCTAGCTAGCTAGCTGTTGTTGTTTGGTGCTAAACAGCTAGCTTATGGTGACTTTATCAGTTCTTCGAAAATTATCAGGCTGGAAAACCAAAACAGTTGAAAGGGTTCTCAAGCACTCAGTAGATCTGAGGGAAACTGTTGATAATTCGTCAGTAATTCTTTTTGGATTCATCACTATGGGTGACCCCTTTAATGTGACACATGGTCATTGAAGGCGTTGTTTATCTAAAAATATTGATTAGTGCAGCTTTAAAGACGAACTTCAGGGAATAAATCTGTGCCCGAAATGTCCATATAAACTAGTTTGGTAAAAGAGCTCTTCGCACTCTATGTCTTTAGTTCGTCTTTGCTTCCATTGTCTTCTGACAGTCTGGCAGACAGATCCACGGGGGGGGGGGGATCAGTGGCACACGGCGGGGATCAAAAAACCAGCAGCTATTCAAAGGTTTTCTCCTCCCTTTAGCGTGTGTATTTGAAGTCGAAGTGAGTAGCAGCGAGGATACATTAAGACACTTTGTTGTACATTTCTCTCTCCATACAAGCGAGGTGTCACAAGTATTACTAATGAGCATGAGGCTCCAGCGAGAGACAAACAACTCCTATGCAAAGAAATCCCAGACTAAAGCTTTCACCTCTCCTTAGGTTTTGCAGTTGACAGGTTTTTATTATACTTTAATGGGTGATGTGTATTCATTCCTTGTGTAATATTGAGTACAGTAGTCCAAGACAGCTCTCACTTATGTCCTTTTTTCACAGCATTTTAAAATGTACTCTAAAGGAACTATTGTAAAGAAATGCATATATATGGATAGTATACAATCATATTTATTATTTCCATACATCTATGAATAATACCCATGTTTGAACTTTCCTCTGCCTTAACTATAGTAGCTATAGAAAGGGACCTCTGTCAGACAGACTGGCCATTGCTAGACCATATTTCTTGTCCTTTTTTGGGGGGTTATTTCCTCTCTATAAGCTCAAATGAAATGAACGTCTAGTTACTTGTAGGGTCTTTACCCTACAATATAAAGCGCCTTGAGGCGACTGTTGTTGTGATTTGGCGCTATATAAATAAAATTGAATTGAATTGAATTACTGAATGTGTTCACGCCACCTCACTGTACAGTAGAATGAAGGTGACGCCGATGTTTGGGATCACTCACCGGCTTCTCGTGGCAGATATTCCACAGTGTTGCTGTCCTTACTTACAGGAATGATAACGATCCACGTTTTAGTTTGAGTGGATGGTGCCTTTTTTTTCTTTCTTTTTTTCTCATCAGCTAAACTTGTCATGGGGATTTTTTTTTAAATTTTGTATTTTCACACTTTCTCTGTCAGTCCTTTTTTTTCTCTCCTTGTGACTATGTAGCATATTGTTAGCAGCTGAGTATATCTATTTGATTTGACTGCAAAGAATCCTGATGGAGGATTAGCTCTTGTTTTCTCTGCTCATAGATATCATCCTCACACATTACTGAAGCGCAGTTATGTTTTGAAATGCTGTAGATAAAAAACACATTTTAAGGATTTCTCATTGAGATACAATAATTGTCTTTTAATGCACTGTTGCTAAAATATTTAGTGGTAAATAAAAAATGGTATTTAATGTTTTTTAATGTCTTGCTTTAGACACTAAACTTCTGGCAATGCTATGAAAGTTATTAGGCAGGTGTGTGTGTGTGTGTGTGTGTGTGTGTGTGTGTGTGTGCGGATATGGATGGACACACATTAGTACACGCCTTTATGAAATCTAGTGCACCTCTAGGCCACTCCCTCCTCTCACATCGCCTCCTTTTTGATGGTATTGCATGTGCCTGTCTTTTTCCAATGGAGAACATAAGCACTTATTGTCGCCCCTCGCAACACTTTGTACAGGCGGACAGACGCTCCATCTGCAAAGCTGAATTAAGTGATGCCATTTGAATAAACAGCATTTTTGGCTTAAAATCACAAAGTTATTCCACTGACCATCCATCCCATCGTGAAAAAAGAATTTGAGAGGAAGCAGAAAATAACAGCTGTTATGTAAAGGATCTTTTTGTAATTACCATCTGCAGATTTTAACTAAAACACCAGGGGGCAGCATTTGACCAGTCAGTGTGTTGAAATGTTTCAGATGTGTGCTGCTGTTCTTTGTTTTAGCCCTATCTCTATTTCCTTCAGAGGTGTTTCCTTTACCCAAGCTGCCATTGTAAATAAGAATGTTTTTAATGACTTGCCTGGTTAAATAAAGGTTACATTGACTCGCTGCACCATCTTGTGGTACAAATTGGTATTACATGAAAGTACAGCATGGCCCTGGTTTAACTTCAGTTGATATCTCTTCAGCATGATGCATGGATGTTTTGGACAAAGTCATGGCAGCTGTTTCTACACATTCTGTTGACAGCTTTAGTTAATTTTGGAAGTTTTTTAACTATTTTTTTAAAGACAGAAATTTACAAAAAAAAAGTACCTTTAAGGAAATATTCTTTAATGCTACTCTAACTCCCAGTGAGCTGCATCAGAAGAATGCTTTGCAGGTTGGGGGGTCTGTCCATTCTTCTACGTTCTATCTGTATTATGTGAGTGCGTGTGAGCGTGAGTTTGAAATATACATATGGCCTAAATGTATTGTCTTTTCATAGCGTTTATAGATAAGGCAGCAATAGCTCAGCGCAGGAAAATCCGAAAAAGAAAACATTTATTTAGCTGCTTTTAGCAAACTTGTCCAAATTTCACTGTACAAATGACTGTTAAATGAGAAAAAGTCGTGTATATTTATTTTATATCCTCTATTATAATAAAAACCTCTTTTGTCTGAATCTGTTTCATTTGCAGAGTTGTTGGGACAGTTGCTGTTTGATGTAGGGCAGCAATGTTGCAGTGTTCACCACTGGGTGGCGCCCAAGAGTGATTGTTTACTGTGCTGCTGACATTTAGCTGCTCAATCATTCTGAGTTCTGCTGTCAGTGCTACAGCACCATTCTCTTATTTCTGTATTAAAAGCCTAAGTGACTCGGTCATTACAAGCATGCTGTAAAACCAAATGATTAAAAGAGATTTTTTTAGAATCTCAAATTTTTCTGTTTCATAAAGTTGTGCATCCATCTTAGATTTGATTATTTAATTAGTCTTTTTATTCAAATATTCCATATAGTGAATGACAGTATGAGTCAAAAGTCTGGACATACCTGCTCATTTAAGTGAAAAGACAGGAGACCATCCTTCATTTTGTGCCATAACCTACTTATGATGTTGGTGCCTTGTGTGCGAGCCCCGCAACTTTCAGCAAGAGGCACGGTACAGCCTGAGCAGGTGGATGGTCCATCGCAGGAATTACTATGCTTGTCTTTGGACTGTGGGAGGAATCCGCAGTACCCAGAGAGAACCCACACAGGCACAGGGAGGGAGAATGTGCAACATGGAGGTTTGAACCAGGAATCTTCTTGCTGTGAAGCAACAGTTAATAACCACTACACCACCCTTCATCCAGAGGGAAAACTGACACAGGAAAGAATTAAACAGGAAATAATGTACAGCAGAAATCACAAAACATAAAAAGTGAGTGTTGTCTGAACTGTTCAGCTAACAGCAGTCCATCATTACTTCAAGACACAAAGGTCAGTCAGTCTGGAAATTGTAAAGGGTACCTATTATACTTTATTTCAAGCTCCATATTTTTGTTCTTGGAGTTCATAATAATTCTGCAGTGATGGATACTATCAGAGATTCTTTGATAAAGTACTATATTTTAGTCTGATTTGTGGAGAAGTAAAGACTGTATGGGCTGCAGAAAGTCAGCCTGTCCCAGTTACTGACCCTTGCTGATGTTGCAGAGTTACATACACACTTATTACACAGGAGTGAATGTCTTTGGATGATTTAAACACTTATATCAACCAACAAGACATTCCAAAGGATGCGTCAAGTAAGCGCTACATTCATTTCTCCTTAGGGGCTGCTGGTGTGAAACCAGCGCAGACAAGCTGAGACTTGGCATCAGCTGCACGAGTTCTGGCAGAGGCACTGGATCGACGGATCAGCCTGCGGTGTTACTGTTACCACTTGAGGGAAATTTATGACTGACTTGGAGAGAACTCAACAGAATGTGTTAACACAGATGACCCCATTTCCTACTTCAGGTGCTGTAGCAGCTACTGAAGAGCAAGCTCGCCCCACATGTGTAGACTCCAACTTAAATCTTCACATGGTCAGCTGGAGTTTCTCAGCTGCCATTTATGGGGTTGCATTTAGCGCAGGTAGAAATGCTTTGGTCTAATTAGAATTATCAGAATCAACTTTGGTTTGGTGCTAACTCTGTTCAATAGCACTGGCACCTACATGCAGGCACATGCAACTGACAGAGCATGACAAAACACATTGCATAACTTACCGTGACAGACTGTAACAAGGGATGCTGTAAACATGACTGATATACTGTGTAGTCTGGCATTAAATAAGCATTTAACAGAACGTCCTTAAGCTAAAAGGGTGAGTCCAATCAAACTGTGAAACCTGGCCAATAAACCAGGTGTATTAGAAGAGGTTCTTCAAGGGCAGCAGACCCAGTATTGGGGACCTACTATGCCTGTCCTTACTTTCTGTCATTTATATACTGTACTGTCACAGTGGAGGATGCTCATATTAAACATGTCCATAGTTTGTAATAGTTCAGTCAGTGTATGTATAAGTAGTCGCTGTTGCTGCTCTCAGGTCTCAGACAGTTTTTTCTACTCTTGCTTGAGTATGATGTCAATGACAGTGGATATCCCTAATATGGTCGTCTCTTTTGTTTACAAGGAAAAGCCAATCAGAAGGAAGGTGGCTTAAAGGGAAGGACAAGAGAGCTAAAAAAGCTTGTTTTAGACAGAGGATAAACTGGGAGGGCTGTAGCAAGGTCTAGTGTTAGAAAAATCAGGATTTTGGAGCTGGAAATGACCATTCTATATTCCCTTTAAAGGATAAGTTTAGTAATATGCTGTGTTTTTCTCAGTTTAAATAAAATTCATACCGTGTGTTAGCTAGTGTATGCTTTGCTACATTCACAAACTCCAAAGGCCTTATGAATAAAACCTTTCATTGTTTTAAAATCTGTCAGCTCTGAGAACAGCTAACAGTTCTCAAGCAATAGAAAAAGTGCATTCGTTGGGCACCAATTCCGGCAGCAGACTGATCCACATTTAATGCTCTACTCAGTATTTCTAGCAGCAGGATGGCATATGTGGGTCTGAGTCAGAATAGACAGTGCATGTGTTCATGTTTATGAAGGAACATGTCACCCGGCACAACACTGCTGCTCACCCATGTTTCTGTGGACAACAGTGAAGCTCTAAGGCAGAGGAACACTCATACACAAACAATATTTTTTGTGTTTGTAGGATTCATTCTTTTTAGTTTTTATTTTCATTTGATTTGTTAACAAAGTTTTGCACTTATGTACTAGTATCATTATTAGGAAAATTAATTATTAAGGAAATTTCACTCTGTCCACAAGGTCCAAGGTACAAATGGCATGGGTACAGAACTTAACCTGTTTCTTCCAGTTTCATTTGTGGAACTCACAGCTTTGAAGAATTACAATTTCAGAGTTTAAAAGCAACATCTTCTTCCTGATCAGTGTGATCCAATATTTCAAATGATCTAAAAACACCTAAGCCAGTATGAACAGACTTGGAAGCTCATCTCTAAAGATGCTGCTGCTGATTTTGTAAATGTAATTTTTAGTGTTGGAGGTAGATGTCTAAAAACCACTTAAACATCAACACGAACCGTTCTTTTTATCTGTACCCACCCAGCTCTGCCACATGAACTACCTCTGTGTCATACCACCTCGCATGTCCAAAATATTTTCATTCAAACACATTTTGAACTGTAATTATATCACAGCAGGTAATGTTAATTTCTTTCTTTATACATTTGAACTGTCGGCGTAGGTCAGTTTGGTCCAGTTTGAATTTGTGCTAATACTGCTCAAAGTTTTAGCTAAATACATATTTGAACCATTTAATCATTACTTCACAATTTTAAGGAATGTATCCTTAACTTTCTCCCTCCTACTACAACCACATTATTTAACAGATAAATATTTACCCTCGATGATAGTGAAGCTGGTATGTGAAACACCTACTGTAGCAGGAACTACCACAAAGGGATTTTTGAGTTCTTTCTTTAGACAAATTTATTCAACACAATAGTGTCACAGTCATGCAAGATGCAGTCGTGAAAATTTACAGGTGTTCAGCTGATATCAAACTGAAGGTTGAGGTTGAAGACCCATGAGAACTGAGTAAAGCGGAGAGCCAGTTAGTCTGACCAGAAGTAGTCAGAGAAGCCCTTTCCACTTTACGACTCTGACACACAGTCTTTTGCATTCTTTATGTATTTGTAACCCCCATACGAGGTGTATTTATCTGGAACATATAATCCTTTTCACAATGCATGTGGACTGACAAAACACTGGCGAGGTAGGGCAAGGTGGTGTCTATTTATCCAACTGCATTTTGCTACTTCAGCCATTTACCCACCACTTTTAGCTCAAGTTTTCACCCATTATTTGTTACTTGTAGATCAATATTTTAACTGTTAGTATATAACATTCAGATCAATTAGCCATTCATTTACTGCTTTTAGCTACTAGTGTTTCCATTTAACAGCTTCAGCAGTGTATCTAATATTTTAACTTACCTCTTTCAACTTTTAGCTTTTCAACTATTTATCCTTTTTCTTTTTCCCCTTTAGTTTAAAGTGGACCTTTTATGCTCATTTCCAACTCCCTTTCTCTTACTCTTGGACTCTACTCACATAGCTTTGATTAAAAACTTAAAACAATCCTTATTTATGTCATTCTGGGTCCAAAAGTTCACCCCCTGCCTAAAACATAGTTTGTATATAAAAGATGGACATAGCCATTGTGACATCACCCACTGGTTTGCAAAGCCCCATGCTACTATACATGTAACCCTAGCGAAAGAGGTTACATGAAGAGGATGTGGGACCTATGGATTCTTCGAAACCCAACATCTAGACTAACACCAAACAACTAGTAGCTCAGTGTTCCAACGTACGGAAGAAGCAACTGCTATCACAACTAGAGATTGACGAGGTACAACACAAATGCTATGGCAAGGGGGAGCCAGGACGTCAGGTCAGAAGGGAGATATCATCATCCCCACACTCCGAGCCCCAAGAACAACTTGCACGTTGAATGCAAGAGCAGCTGACCTGAAAGAGAAGATCATGGCTAAGCTGGATACGTGGATCCTCCGTGGCCGATTACCAAAAATAAGTGAAGTACCCTCTGAAAGCCTACTAGAAGATGTGAATGCAGCATTACAGACAATCCCTACTGCGACCATCACTGAAACCAACCAGCTGATCTATACCACAGCAACAGTGATCCTTGAGATGCTTGGCTATAAGATGAACAACAGCCACAAGAAGCAGTACCCTCCATGGAGAAGAAGGTTAGAGGCTAAGATCAAGGCAGCACGGAGGGAAGTTAGCCAACTATCAGA
>VUQI01064195.1:1866-23723 GCA_015106735.1 Paratilapia polleni
ATCTTTAAAACTCTGAGAGCCAACTCCTTCTGGGCACAGCAGTTCATTTTACAAAAAAATATAAACTCTTCCATCTAGCACTTTATTTCAGTTGGCAACCACTGACATACATCATGCATGCACTTAAGAGTTTTTATTTTCTGTCATGTAATAGGCTATTTGCGCTCTGCTATATTTGGCCTGTTTGCACTTTTTACTTCACTTTTTACTTTAGCCATGTAATTTATTAATCAATTGTCTAAATGATGGACCAAACATAATAACCCTTTATTTTTAGAAACAGATTTTTTGGAAACAGGAATGAATGACAGGTAACAGGAAACCTTGCCTGTATGTGTTTGTGTGTGCTTCTCAACAGAGGCACAGGTGTTAAACATATTGTTTTTATTTCCCTGAGTCTGATGAGTTGAGAAAAATAAAACATATCTTTTAGATTCGCCTATTTAATTCCCCTTCTGCCAAAGTGAAGCTCCACCTGCAGAAAGGGTAACAGGTAATTGTGCAAACCAGGTACTCACCATGATGCTGTAGGCTTCTCCAGCCCTGCTGCCCTTTTCTCTGGGCTGTTCCTTTGGGATGATGCCCTGGTTCAGCAGTTCTTCCAGAATCTCGCTGGACTTTTGACGCTCGGTTACTTCACTATCCCTCAGAAGCATGTCTGGTAAAAGAATACAAAATTAAACCACAAAACTTTTGGGCCCTGGGTTTTCTCTACAGCATGACAAATCAGTTTGTCCAATACTCACCATCTCGTGTAATTCTGTCTGCCTCGCTTTCTCTGACGCTCTCAGATGTTAGAGAAGGGAGTGTTCTGGGCACTGCACCAGGTAACTCTGGGATCACTCTGTTCTCCATCACCACCCCACTGTCTGTGGTGCCCTTCGAAACAGCCGAGTCTCCACGACCACTGAGTTTACTTCCTGTTTCATCCTGGCAGCACAGACACACAAACGAATGCAGAAAATACAGCAGGAGACATTATTACATCCTGACACCATTCCTTATGGTATCCCAGACATGCTGTTGTCATGGTAACAGCTGTGCTGACATATCATGAGCACAGTAGCCCTGAAACAATAATGTGTCCTGGTCTCACCACAAGAGTTTTTATTTTCTGTCATGTAATAGGCTATTTGCACTCTGCTACATTTGGCCTGTTTGTACTTTTTACTTCATCCTGTCATTCAGGCTTTGTCAACTTTGGACATTAAGATTTTACATACAAAAAAAAGGTTTTTAGAAATACATTTTCACCTTTTATCTTCTTGTAATGTACATTCGTGTTGATTAAACTAACCAGACAGCATATAAAACAATTAAAGTTCACTGTGCAAGTTCACAAGTGCATCATAATATTCTGAAATAAACCTGCATCAGCAGCACTATTACTTTGAGTCTTGTACTGTACTTTTAAGTAATCTTTTTCACCTAGAGTGTAAACTATGAGTTTCACATGTATGCAAAATATGAACTGATTTACAGGATTTAGAAGGGGAAAAAACTCTTATATAAAACCCGTCATGTTCTGACATATGTTTAGAGAATGTTTTGTATTATTTAGTTGAATTTATTAGTCATTTTTACCTCTTTTCTGTGCATTTAAGCCATACACACAATGCATGTATGTAAACAACTTGGTGTATTAAAATCCCACAAACATTTAAACAAAGACCTCTGTTTATAACTGGTAAGGTGGAACGGGGTAAAAATTGATTCAGCTTGAGCTTCTGAGAGCAAGCCTAAACTTTTATTCATTATAAAAAGTAGGATATTTTAACACTGTGATATTGCCAGACTATTTATTTTTACATTGTCACATGCTGTAGGCTGTTTTTAAAGTCAAGTATTGTGAAGGCACTTGCCCCTTTTGCCTTAACTTTATTACTTACATGCAAGAGCTGGGCTACACCAGTCTTACAAAACTTTTTTTTTAAAAAAGAACCAAATATTTTTTTTCTACAAGCCAGAGGCTTTCATAATAAACATTCAAGTCTATCAATATTACAAGAATTATACAGACCTATATGTTAAATTTACTAAGAATGAATGTTTGCTTTCAATCTTACAACATTTAATTATTTTCTTTTCATTGAGTAGCATAAATATCCATAATGAGGTTAATTCAAATTTAAAAAATATATATATATAATGATAAATTTCCTACTTTCCCTGAATGACCAAAGGAACCAATATATGCTTGGTAAAATTACGCAGACGGCACGTGTAGGTGCTGTTCATTACTGCTCTTCAAGACTTAACAACTGCTCCAAACATGAACTGTAAGACATTTTCTGCACAAGTTTGTAGAAGAAACATCTGTTTTGCCTTCCTCTCCGCTAAAACCTCTCCGCAGTTTTAGTAGCGGGTTGTGGGACACCGAGCCTACCTCGTCTCCGTTCACGTCCTCGGCCGTCAGCGGTTGGACCGCGGTGTTTGTGGAGCTTCCGCATCCCATCTTCACCTCAAAGCCACGTTGTGAAGTCAGTCCAAAAAATTCATAAAGTGTCAGTTATGGTTTTTTTGTTTGTTTGTTTGTTTTTTCTCTGTGTGTGTTATTGAATAGCTTACATTTGCATTCCTTCACTCAGACACTGGCCGCAGTCTCCGTGGGTCCGGTGCGTTGCTAGGGCCCGTTGCTACAATAAATCTGACCCGGTCAAGGAGGTGAAAGTGTACAGTCTACGGTTGACACCCAGGAACAAACAGTGGGAGTAATTCAGGACCCTAGACTGTATAAAGGTATTTTAAAAATATGAAAAAGCATATAAAAATAACTTTTATACTGTCATTGGTCAGAACAGACACGACCACACACACTCTCACACGTGATACTGCACTGCTCCACTTTAGCTGATAATCTTACTGACATCAGATAAAAACAGTGGGGCTTTTTCAAGAACTAAAACACACCAGGACACCCATCTCCAAACAAAACACCACCAAAAATTCAGCTTCTGATAGTTGACTATTTTAAATCACTAACATGGAAATCTTATCTTATCTAAAGCATCTCACACCGTTTGGTCCAGGAGTGTAGTGGAAGTCGTGGTGGTGAAATTATTCTGAGTGATTTATTCATCATTAAATTTGTACTTGCATCATATTAAGCCAAATGCACCATTGTTCTTGAGTCTGGGAGTATGCTTCAAAAGCATAATATTGCCTGAAATCATAGGAGTGTGATGTGCATGTTACAAAATTACCGCAAACAGAGGGGCTTGCAGAATCATCCAGGCATGAATAGCCTGCAAAATATTCATCATATGTACATACTGTATATATGGCTCTGAAAAAATCCTAGGTACCATAAAGTGGAACCATCTAAAGGGGCAAAAAGTATCACAGCTGTTTTTACATGACAATAGGGGGTTTGCCCAGTATAACTTCGTCATTAAAAATTTACAAATCCTCTTGTCTCCTTAGGCTTAATGAAGGTTATATAATATTGGACAATCAATTTGATATAAAATGTAAAGAACTGTGATACACAGAGTCTAGACAGGTGTAGAAGCGTAGAAGAGGCAGCATGTAAGTTAAAAATGTCATCATAAATCAAGAACATTTAAGATTATTGTTGATTGTTGGTTTGTAAATAACCCCATTAGGTATAAATAACTCTCATGAGAAAGATCACAAATAGCATCATCAACATGAAAAACCTGACAAATGCTTATTTGCCTGCACCCTAACATGAGCCACCTTTCAATCAGAGTTCAAACAGTGATTTAATGTCTTTTTTCAGTTTTCATTTTTCATGAACTGTTTAAAAGTTTGAGACAAGTCCATGCAGAAGTGTAATTCCACTGTCCAAAAATATCAAAATGAATGTAGTCTAACTTTGTTCAGATTTCAACACAAGCCAAGCCATTTAATCCCCACCTGAAAACAAAATAAGTGCAAACTAAATCCAGACAATTCAACATGAATTTGCTCACAAGAATTTTAATAAATTAAGCAAAACTTGGTGAAGACTACAGGTGGCAGTAGAGCACTAATGCACTCTATGTAAGTATTCATGAGAGTTGGAGCTGCCCATGCTCATGTGGAGTCTGGCCTTGTTGGTGAGGGCCACAGCGGTGTCATGGGCAGGCAGGAAAGTCTGCTGCTGGCTCTGATATTTCTGCTCCACCTCCAGGACATGAGCATTTTTGGCCAGTTTGTCCTCCAGAATCATCAGGCGCCTGCATTTGAGCTCCAGGTCCTGACTATAAAATGCAGAGATTAGTATGTTCAGGGTACTATAAAGAAAATGTTCAAAATATTAAAATGCGGGCCATCGTGTGACCTGCTACAGCTACTGATGATCTCATCTGAGATGTAAAATTGTGACCTTTGTGAATGGGCAGACTTACTGAGAGAGCTTCAATGCTGAGCAAAGTCCAGCTCCTATTTTTACCAGGTCATAATTCTCCAGTGTGAGGCTGATATGTGGCTGAAGGAGGAACAGAAAAAGACAAAGGTTTAGTATTTCCTTGAACCTGTATACCAAATTCACCTCTGTCCTTGTGTTTGGGAGTATGCACCAAAGCATAATATTGCATAGCCTAGCCAACAGAAGTTTGCACAACAGTATTTTATTAAATCCAAGACCGCATGAAGAAAAGACCACAGCTTGCAGATGAGTGCCCATTATGGTGTCATATTCCTGCCATAAGACATTAACATTATACATTATAGTGCTCGTGTTGCCGCCACAGGACTTCATTGTACTCTTTGAAGTGTCTGTGATATTAGTTTGAGTATAGAGAGCGACAGACTGAGGGCAGTACATGTCTCACACAATTTGTTTTCATGTTATTGGTGTTTATTGTTATTTTCCAAAAGAACTATGTCTTTGTTAGACTGGGTAAATCAAGATGTGGAGGAGACATGCGAACAACTGTAAACATGTTGCTGCCTATCCATCATTGTGACTGCGTTACTTTTACATTCATGCTGCATTGAAGGTGATACATTAATGTTACTGGGTCTGACCTAATAAGACTACATTCAAACATGAACTTTGGAAAATTTTGTAAGAATCAGACAGGGACATTATCCAAAGCTGTCCTTTCTCGCTTGTAGCACACATCAACTATAGTGTCATATCTGGAAATACTCTGTCTGGTTTAGGTGACGGAGCTGCCTGGATAAATGGACAGGAGGCAGGAGATGCAGGAGATTTACAAAGTGGGCTTTTTACTACTTACCTTGGTGAGTAAACTCTGTGAGATCTAGGTCATCATCAGTCATCGGTCATCATCACCAATCCTAGCCCCGAACACTAACTCTACGTTTTGGAGTCAAGCAAGCAGTGCATTTATGGAAAAAATGTAATAGTTTTTGATGTTTGTCAGTTAGAATGACTTCTATTTTTTGTCTCCTGATTGCCAAAATGTGGGAGAACAATTAAAAAAAAAAACAGACATATTCTGATAGCGAAGGGTTAGGGTTAGGGTCATCACTGATGGTGACATAGATGGTTCAAGAATACTTAATGCCATTCTGCTGTGTTGAACTTTTGTTTTTTCACATTGACTTCTGCTGAGTAATGTCTAGAAAAGTTAAGGGGTGCTGTGAATGTGTGGAAAAGATGAAACACGAAACCCAAATGTTTGGATGCTGTCTGATTCATAGAAAGAAGTGCTTGTCTGGAAAAGGTCCCATAGGTTCGCAAACTAATTGCTTTTCAGGTTTTCTGTGTGGAAGTTTGTATTCTGAATATACATGACTGGATACATTTTGTTTGAGTATCGGAAGCGACACATTAAGCAGAGAGTCTGGGGGTCGTCCTCTGTAAATTTCGAGTGTCAAACACACGGACCAATTTGTGCCTTTCCTTTGCATCAATTTATGGTGGAGATGTCTTTATTTATGTGACAGAAAAATCAGGTATCATTTGACAAGTTAGGATATACTGAAACACAATGCAGTGAGGCTCTTAGATATTCTGTATCACTTTCAAATAACTATTCCCACATTTTCTCATGAATTATTCTCTTTTCTCATTTAATTTTATCTTTGTTGAGTCAGCACGCATGTAGACATGATTCACTCTTATTTCTTTTTGCCAGGTTTCAGATGTGAGAGTCAGAGCAGAATGAGTTGACTGTTGGTTGTGTTTGATATCAGGCCACTTTTGTGTCATTTGTTTGGTGAAGTAAACTTTTAAACGTGCATGTGATACCTGTGCACTTCTAGGATAAATTCATTTATTTTAATTTACCAATTGGATCTCAATAGCTCAGATATGTTTTAGCAAGATTTATGCTCATGTTCAAAACCTTGTGCTGATTCAAAACCAGGTGTAAAACATTCATGTATCTCTGTTGTGGGATGAATTTTAGGGATCACTCACATCTGAGTTATTGAGGCTAACTGAAAATAAGGACCGGCACATTATCCTCTAAACTAGCAACAACAACAACAACAAAAACATAATCCATTGGTTCACAGATCACTTGGTTTTCAGAATTTTGGTGAAAAATGTCTTAGGATCAGATCAGATTCATGGTTATTAACCTGTCAGGGTGTGCACAGGGTCACAGTTGATGCTGTGCATCCGCTAACTGAGACCAAAATCATGGGTGTAATGTATGGTAGGGGATATGGTAGGGGGTAGGTATATGTCCCTGATTACCTAAAGTTGTTTTATACTTTTAACAAATATAGTACTCAAGCATGGCTTACAAATTCCAAAATATGATTCAAATTATTTGATGTTTTAGCTTTTAGTTTTAGAATTGAAATTTTTTAAAAATGTGGAGTTGGGCCATTTATGAATTCATTGTTGGAGAGGAAACCAGGTCGACCTTTACCTGTGAACTTCAATTTTTTCTAGAAGTGCTTTAAAGATTTTTTTTTAAACATGCAGGAAAAATGTCCTAAACATTCAATGGGCGTTCAAATATTCAATTAGATATAACTTGCAGGTATTGGGTTGGGCCCTCTTCAATTCTTCATGACACAGATTCAACAAGGTGCTGGGAACATTCCTCAGAGCTTTTGGTCCATTTCACACAGTTGCTGCAGATTTGTCAGCTGCACATCCATGATGTGAATCTCCCGTCCCACCACATCATCAAAGGTGATCTATTGGATTGAGATCTGGTGACTGTGGAGGCCATTTGAGTACGATGAACTCATTGTCATATTCAAGAAACCAGTTTGAGATGATTTGAGCTTTGTGACATGGTGTGTTATCCTGCAGGAAGCAGCCATCAGAAGATGGGTATACTCTGGTCATAAAGGGATGTACATGATCAGCAACAATATTCAGGTAGGCTGTGGAGTTTAAACAATGCTAAATTAGTACTAAGATAATCAAATTGTGGCAAGAAAAAATCCCCCACACCATTACACCACCAGCAGCCTGAACAGTTGATAGAAGGCAGGATGGATTCATGCTTTTATACTGTTTATGCCAAATTCTGACCCTACCATCCAAATGTGGCAGCAGAAATCAAGACTCATCAGACCAGACAACATTTTCCAATCTTCTGTTGTCCTGTTTTGGGCTGTTTTGGTGAGCCCATGTGAATTGTAGCCTCAGTTTCCTATTCTTAGCTGACAGGAATGGCACATGGTGTGGTCTTCTGCTTTTGTAGCTCATCTGCTTCAAGGTCTGTTGTGTGTTCAGAGATGCTCTTCCGCATACCTTGGTTTTAAGAAGTGGTTATTTGAGTTACTGTTGCCTTCCTGTCAGCTTGAAGAAGTCTAGCTATTCTCCTCTGACCTCTGACATCAACAAGGCTTTTTCAGCCAGAGAACTCCCGCTCACTGGATATTTTCTCTTTTTTGGACCATTCTCTGTAAACCCTAGAGATGGTTGGTGTGGGAAAATCCCAGTAGGTCAGCAGTTTCTGAAATATTCAGACCAGCCCATCTGGCACCAACAACCATGTTTGAAATCACTTAAATCACCTTTCTTCCCTCCCCATTCTGTTGCTTAGTTTGAACTTCAGCAGATTGTTTTGACCATGTCGACATGCCTAAATGTATGGAGTTGCAGCCGTGTGGCTGGCTGATTAGATATTTGTGTTATTGAGCAGTTGAACAGGTGTGCCTAATGAAGTGCACGTTTATAGAATATTCACTGATTGTATAACTCATACATAAAATTATAGAATTATTATTTTGTGAGAAAAAAGACCTTCTGATGGAGGCATTCATCTCTGAATGTTTTGTTTTCTCTGCTTCTTTCATGTTTTTATTGCAAATGCATGTGTTCCAGATATTGGGGAGGATACGCCTGAAATCTACACCTTTGATTCACATTAACTAAACCAACTGACAGCAGTGATGCAGGGGGGGGGGGCATGGCTGACAGTGTCTGGCAGTGTTTGTACGGCGGTCCCTTTAAGACCTGCGGGCAGCAGCGTATTCGTTGTCAGGACGACAAATAAAGACAAAACTACGACTCGTCTGTTTGCAGGAGGACTGTGGGAGTAGAGACAGAGGCCAGTGAGAGCTCACCTTGATAAATAACAACAGATTCTGCACAGTACAGCTTACATCTAGTGTGTAATTTTCAGGCACTAAATGGAGGTAAAAACTATTCTGCTTCTCGACTGATATGTGACGCTGGTCTGACTCATACATGGTCGCGTGAGGGTTGCCAGGTAAGATCCCAGGCTACAGAGAGATCCGACTGTTAAATTAAGGATATTCCTCACTGTTGATTGTTACGCAAATATTTGACTTGCATGAGACTCGTCTGACTCGTTCAGCCATTGCTACCAGCCTACCGACATCTGCTTTGCGGGCATTCAAAGTCTACCGATCTGTTCCAGGAGTGATCAAAGAGCCTGGTGATGATTACTGAATGAGCACAAGTACGAACTGAATTAAAAAATGAGCAAAAAATATGAATCAGCAAACATCACGGAGGTGGAAGAACACATTTCTCTGAAGTATGAAATCAAGAAGAGACTTGGAAAAGGGGTGAGTGGCTTTTTCTGTTAGTTTTGATTTAGTGGAAATGGCATTAAGTTTCCTCTGCACGTCAGCCTTTAAATTCCTGAAATTCTCCAGACTTACAGTCCTCAGTGAATACCAGTGTTGTAAGCAAGGGGTTTATTTACTTTGGCAGGACAAACTCTTTCTTTGCAGATCAGCTGATGTGTGAGGACACTTGTTCCCTTTTGTTTTTTTCTCTCCAGTAGTTTCCACAGGTCTAAAAACAGCCCTGTTTCTTTCCACCGTCTTTCCCCAGAGATTCTCAAATTGTTGCTCTGCTTTTAAATAGCCAGCTGATAGCTGCCACGTAGAAACCATATAATTGGCTAGACATACTGAGGCGGCTGTGGCTCATGTTACAAACAGCTGTTCAACCTGGTGTACCTTAGCAGCACCCTGCACCTGCACAGTGATGGTAACCAGCAGTGATCGCAGCACTTTAAATGGATTTAAAAAGTCATAAAGTGTTTTTATTTTACAGCAAATAGTAGCTTCAATTTCTTCTTTTCAATTTTCAGAATTTCCCCAGTGAGAGTATAGATCTGTTTGCTTGAAATAATAAAAAAAAAAGACTCTCCGGTACTTTGATGATGTTTTACTCCATGTGTCACTACAGTTCTCTCACTAAAGACAAAGAGCTCATGTTTTGTTAAATATAGTGATCAAGAGTGCACATTTTCTACCTGCTGCATATAGTGGATTTGTAAAAGGCACATATTGATATTTTTTAGGACTCAGTGAGAACTTCCAATATTCCTGATGGATTGGAGAATAGTCCACAAGGAATAATACACAGCATGGACATCAACATATACTGTAAAGCATCTCTGGTGCATACACCTCATGTTAAATGCATGGGAAATCTAAATTTTTAATGAATTCAAAAATAGCTCCTGGCAGAAGAGGTAATTGAATGTATGATATAGTTCAAGCAGACCACGAAGTCATGCTCGGCTGTAGATCAGCTTCTCTGTATCCCATTACTAAAACTCATACAGGAGGTGCTATTTAAGCTGTTTTAGCTTGCCTACAGTTGCTGCACATGTGCAAGCCACTTTGCAACCCGCCTCCACTAAAAATCCTCCTTCCATTCTGTGATTTAATTAGTGTGATCACTCATGCATGGTCTGTTCTGTGTTGTTGAAAAAAGCATTTCGCTGATGCTCTTTTCACCTCTTGCTTTCTACATATGCACGTGGAACAGTGGAGAGGACCCAGAACAGATCCAAACCACTAAATATAAATTGCTAAATTACAGTCGTCCTTTGACTGTAGTGGTTATGACTGAACTCATTCCTAATTTCAGAGGTGTGTCTCAGAGGCCAAAGTTTTCCTGTTTTAGTTCTTACTTTTTACAGTTAAAATCTTGTACAGAATATAAGCACAATCCTGCAGGTACAAGAAGCGACCTGGTGAAGTGTTACCTGTATCCTGTGTCTGCCTCAGGCTTATGGCATTGTATGGAAAGGAGTTGACAGACAGACTGGGGAGATTGTGGCTGTGAAAAAGATCTTTGATGCCTTCAGAAACAGGACAGATGCCCAGGTATGTACTGTGTGATCTACAGTAAGTGAAGCAAAAGCAATTGTACCAAAGTGTTAACTTTGATCATAAGCTGTTTTTCAGTCATTTCTTTCTGAGTGCTTGAAAATGCTACATTTCCTGCTTACAATCTTTTAAATGTCCAGTTCATAGTGATTAAAAAGTGATCATTTGAGTGATTTAGTGAGGCCTGAAAAGGTGAAATGATCAAGTTCGCAAAACAATTCAGCTTTTTTCACAAGTGATTGCCTTCCAACTCCTTGGCTTTAGCTTAGAATATCTCATGGTGGACATTCTGTATTAATTTCCTCCTTCATCTGTTTTAAGATGAATTTAGTAAATGATTGCATAGAACAGGAGGCTTATGTGCACTCAGTTTATAGCTGCACGTTTCTCGTGAAGTTTATATCCTGACTTCAATGTTTTACTTTTTCTTTTTGCAGCGGACATTCAGAGAAATCATGTTCCTTCAGGTAACCATAGTAAATATGTTCCTATCAAACAATCTTGACTCTTTGTCACTGTCATTTGTGTTTTAGTCTCAGTAATGAAGACTGAAACACTGATAATCCCAGTCCCAGTCTCACCAACTGTACTACATCTCTCTATATGTAGATTAGCTTTAGAGGTAAATAGCTGCATTTACTAACAATGTATAGCTCAACTGAACCAGTGATATGCTCAGTATGTTACATTTTTCCCCACTACTACCATGACCTATCTGGTTTTAAACCAGTTTGGGTCATGAAAGAGCCACATCTGCTCAGTGTATTATATTGGATTCACATGATTAAAAATACTCCAAAACTACTGCATATGCTCGGAGCCACGCTACAATGTGACCACAATAGGAATGATTGTCAGTGTAACAAAATGTGCAGAGAACAGTTTATGTGGCAAGAGTGTCACAATCTGCACTGAAACCTAAAAATTTATATATATATATATATATATATATATATATATGTGTGTGTGTGTGTGTGTGTGTAAAGTACTGTGCAAAAGTCTTGAGTCTCATAATTTCTTTATATTTAGCTAGGAAATAGGTCAGAAATAGGTGCAGCAATTTATTAAAATGTGCAAACATAAATAGAAATGCAGTATGTAAGGCAAAAAAAAAAAAAGTTTGTACAGTTCTAACGAGCTTGAAAGTCGGTATTTGGTGTGACCACCTTTGTTCTTCAACACAGCCTGAACTCTGTTAGGAAAGCTTTCTTGTAATTTCTTTAAGTAGTCTTCAGGAATAGTTCTCCAGGCTTCTTGAAGGACATTCAAAGCTCTTCTTTGGATGTTGGCTGCCTTTTGTTCCGTTCTCTGTCAAGATGATCCCACACTGCTTCAATAACTTTGAGGTCTGGGCTCTGGGGAGGCCAATCCATGACTGATAGTGTTCCATTGTGTGTTTTTCTATCCAGGTATGCATTTATTGCATTGGCAGTGTGTTTGGGATCATTGACATGAAAAATGAAGCTGTTGTCAGTCAAACACTTTCCAGATGGTATTGCATTCTGCGTTTGTAATTCTATCAATTTTGACAAGATCCCAAACACCACTGGCTGGCAGCCCCAAACCATGACATGTTTCATAGATTCAACTAAAGAAATGGCAACAAATTGTGTGTTTTTGCGACATGCTGCTAGTAACAAAATGTCTAAAGATACAAGTTAAGTTCTTTGCTAAGTTGTCTTTTATGTGTAGACACAACACTGGTTCGTCCCTTAAGTTGTGTGTCTTGTTTATGCTTGAATGATTGATTTTTAAAAATGGTCAGGTACAAGGACTGGACTGAAAATGAATAAAGGGAAAGAAAGAAAGAAAGAAAGACCTTCAGAAAGCCTGGAGAACTATTGCTCAAGACCACTTTAAAAAATTGCAAGAAAGTCTGGCTCCTTGGAGGCAAAATATAAGGAAATGGGGGGTGACTCAAGACTTTTTTCACAGTACTGTATAATATTCATAAGAATCTCCTGTGCATCCTTTTCTAAACAAAATGACTAAACAGGGAATGTGTTTTTATAAACAGCGTCTTTATAAATAAACCAAATGTTCTCTGCACCCATGTGTAATATATTGCTGTTTCCCTCCTTGTGGATTGACCTAGATTCATGTGACCTTCACCTGTGCTGTTGCCTCCTAATCAGCTGTTGTCATCTTCCAGTGCTGTAGTTTATCTGGTTTATAGTGCCCATTATATAACCTCTGTTGAAAGTTTCCCCTGCTGTTTGCACAACCTTGTCACAAAACTATTGCCAGTTATTAAAGGTCAAACAGAAGCCAGTGTGCGCTTTCTATGTTTGTGTGTGTATCTGCTACTGAAACTCTTTTCTTCATTTTTTTTTTCTATGCAGGAGTTTGGAGATCACCCCAACATCGTCAAACTTCTAAATGTAATCAGAGCACAGAATGATAAAGACATTTACCTCGTCTTTGAATATATGGGTGAGTGTACAGCTCAGCTTATCATTTAAACTTGCAACACGTCAGCGTGGGGAAGACTGCAGGGGTTCTTAGTAGCTTAATTTGGCACAGAAAGGGTGAAGGTATGTGTGTAACTGTGTGTGGAAGGGCTTCTGCTTCCCTTGGCTAGCTGCACCATCTTACTGCCGAGTCCACAGACCGCCCTCCCCCTCTGTGCAGTCTAATCCTCGACAGTACTGCAGCATCACAGTGCAGACTTCCACTGTTTACATTTCATTTGATTTCATCCGTGCCTTTGTATTAAAATCAGTGTATGTGTGTTTGATTTCAGAGGAGCATATGTTTAGCAGCTCAAGATTGTAGATGATCATCTTTATAACTAATGATTATTTACAGTCACAGCATTTGTTAAAATTATTGTAGCAGCCATAAAAGTTTTCCCCTTTTGCTTTATACCAGATACCGACCTGCATGCAGTGATAAAGAAAGGCACCCTGCTGAAAGACATCCACAAACGTTATGTGATGTACCAGCTCCTCAAAGCTGTCAAATATCTGCATTCAGGAAATGTTATTCACAGGGACCAAAAGGTATGACAGCGGGTTTATCAGATGGAATAGATGTAAGAGGATTTGAAACATGCTCTTATTTGGATTATAAAATCCCAATTTGTACTGTGCACATACAGTGTACTTTTGTTGTTGTCACATATTGATGATCTAATTAATTTTTCTTTTGTGGCCTACGTAAAACTATGGCATTTCCTTATCCCATGTGGGTTTGTGCTCATAGGATAAGGAAATGCCATACATGAAAAAAAAAAAAATCTAATTCTTTAGCAAATCTGCTGAGTTGACCTCACAAAATGGCCTTTGGCATTACAAACTAGTTTTTCATCCACCATTTTTCCTTCACTGAACTTTCATATTTTCATATCTTGGGCAAGTACTGGAAACTTAAGTAAATTCTCTTTGTGAAGAATGTTTCTCTTATCTGTGTTTCCCACAGCCGTCCAACGTGCTCTTGGACTCTGACTGTGTTGTCAAGCTGTGTGACTTTGGCTTGGCGAGATCACTCAACCAGATCCAAGAGGACAGTGGGAATCCTGTACTGACGGAGTACGTGGCCACACGGTGGTATCGAGCTCCTGAGATCCTGCTGGGATCCACGAGGTATTGACTGTGATGAGCATCTGTCATCAGTATCTGAGCTACATCTGTTGCTAATGCTTGTTTCTCACAGACAGAGATGAGTTCAAACTTTAAATTTAGACAGTACTACTGAACATCGGCACATGTTTTCCAAAGGTACACTAAAGGTGTGGACATGTGGAGCCTCGGCTGTATCTTGGGAGAGATGCTGCTGGGAAAAGCCCTGTTTCCTGGGACCTCCACCATCAACCAAATAGAGAAGATCATGAGTGCCATCCCACACCCCAGCCCAGAAGGTGGATAAAAAGGTCCAGATTAAATATACTTAAATGCTTAACACTTTACTTTTACGTTGGACTGATTAAATACATGTTAATTTTTCAGATATTCTTGCAATCAAGTCTGAATATGGATCCTCTGTCATTCAGAGAATGTTACTGAAGTAAGACATTATTTTGTTTTTGCAATTTATGTTATGAAAATGTTATGAACATGTGTCAGTTGTCTGTGTGAATCATTTTATTTACATGTGAATACAGATTGTGTACAGTTCATGCTTGGCCTTGGCTGACCTTGTCTTTCCTGACACAGAGCTAGTTTAGCAAATTTTCTCCCCTCCAGCAGAAAAAAAAAACTATTATTAGAGCTTATAAGTGGAGGCAAGGCTGATTAAATGGTCAGGGAGCAGAAGCAGTGATTATTTGCAGTGATGCAGCAGTGACAAAGCAGAACTGTAAACTAAGCAACAACACGTTAAATAGGCCACCTTGTTGCAACAGGTTGGATATGCCTCGTGGAGAGTGGAGATGTGAACCTCTAGCCATCTACTTTTAAAGAAGCATGACTGTTAGAGAAACTAAAAGGCAGACCGCCACTGGGGTGCCTTCCACACAGACAATAAACCCTTGTTAATTACATTTTGCTTTTCTTCTTCTGTTCTTTCTTCACCAGACCACAGGTGCCTTTGGAGGATCTTCTTCAGCCGTCTGTGCCCCCGGACGCTCTTGACCTGTTGAAGGGTTTCCTAGTTTTCAACCCAGATAAACGGCTAACTGCAGAGCAAGCCCTGCAACACCCATATGTAGCCAGGTATTAAGGATCAGCCATTGAGGCTGGTTCAAGGATTAGAAGCTGTGGTCTTGTTTTTCTCACAACAAAAGAACTGTAGAAACATGGATTTTATTCTGATCTGTTATTGCTCAGTTAGTCAGATAGAATTGGTAACTTCTTCTGTGTGTTACGCTTCTTGTGTTAAATCTATATTTTTGCAATTTTATTGTCATTTTTACGTTACCTTTTGCTATCATGTGTCTATAACTGTGTTTTCCATTTCTGAAGATTTCATAATCCAGTCAAAGAGCCAACTCTGAACTATGATGTAGTGCTGCCAGTGGATGATGACGTCCAGTTATCTGTGGTTCAATACCGCAACAAACTATATGAGGTACAGTATGACTTATAAATGTTTAGAAAGCAGCACTGAGTAGATCACATTATTTTGAGATTTTGAGAAAACTAGTCACTGTAATTATGTAGAACATTTTATGCAAACATGCGACTCAAAGCGGTTCACGTCAGGACGGAAACAACACCCAAAAGCAAATAGTAACCAAACAATACAGTTTTAAAAATATACAAATAAGTTAAAAAAGTAAGTCAAGTACAAATAAAATCACTCACAGCATCAAGCTGTAATATTACTCCAAATTAAAAGCCAAATTAAAAAGATAGGTCTTTCAGTTTCCTTTTAAAAATATCAAGATATAGCCACCGCGCCATCACACTGTTATTGAGGGAAGTCCCAATCTGAATCCTCAAATTGAGCATTTTCACTGTCGCCATCTTGGTGTTTTGAAACCAGACATCATGACGGAGGGGTAGATCACGGGAAACTAGTGACTGAGACCAGAATCTCATCAGGAAAGTGTTTACTATGGTCACTAATCAAAGCAGATAGACTTCTATACAGTTATACTGTCTAATGTCCAACCCTCTGCTGGCCGTTAGAAAGAATGCATGTTGAAGGCACTTACGCATTGGCATTCACTTTTCAGACTTGGAAGCTATGCCGATCTTTTATATACAGTCTATCAAGTGGTCGTCATTTTGTTAACAAGAGGCAGTCTTCCACAGTTTTAAAACAGAAAGTGGCCACACCAGTGCTCTTATGGGACACATAAGGTAGCTTTAAAACAAAAGTAAGACCTGAATGATCCGGCTCGGACAAAAAGTGAAAGAAAGTCTCTGATGTAGTGAGTAGCACTGTTATTTTGAGCTTTATAGACAAAAAACTAGGGTGTTAATCAAACCAACTACTATGTTTCTCTTTTTTTTTTTACCTTGCAGATGATACTGGAGAGGAGAACTAACCAGGGGACATTGAGGCTAATCCAGCCAAAGGATGGAGGTTGTGTCAGTAGCAGGGAGAAACCCAGTGTGAAGTGTGATAAAGGAGAGAAGAGCCAAGTGGCGGCAAACAGCAACACAGACGGTGACCATGAAAGGAAACCACAACACGGAAAGACTAATGAGACAAGCCACATGCCTCCACGTACGGGCATCAGCAAACCTGAGGCTGTGAATGCATCCACCCCACCTGCAGCGGAGAAGACAAGCCCTTTAACTGCCCCTGGCTTAGGAAAACTCACATATAACCCCATCACGCATGCACCAAGTATGAGAATTTATACAGTATGAACCTTAGTAATTTTTCGGTACGGATCACAAAATGCTTGTAAGACAAACTATTAAAAGTATTACAGCTGTTTAGACATTCAACATTTGAAACTTGTCTTTTTGTTAAGTAAAAAATGTTGTGGTTTAAAACTTCCTATATTTATTTAAGTACAAACCCAATTCCAAAAAACTTGGGATTCTGTGTAAAATGTAAATAAAAACAGAATGCAATGATTTGCAAATCTCATGAACCCATACTTTATTTACAATAGAACATAGAAAACATAGAAAATGTAAAATGTACTATTTAAAGAAAAATATTGCCTCATTTTGAATTTGATGACAGCAACACATTTCAAAAAAGTGGGGACAGGGCCATGTTTACCACTGTGTAGCATCCCCTCTTCTTTTTAACAGTCTGTAAACATCTGGGAACTGATGAGACCAATTGCTGGACTTTTGGGGGAGGAATGTTGTCCCATTCTTGTCTGATATAGGATTGTAGCTGCTCAACAATTCTGGGTCTTCTTTGTTGTATTTTTCATTTCATGATGCTCCAAATGTTTTCAGCTGGTGAAAGGTCTGGACTGCAGGCAGGCCAGTTCAGCACCCAGACTCCTCTACTACAAAGCCATGATGTTGTAATAGATGCAGTATGCAGTTTAGCATTGTCTTGCAGAAATATGCAAGACCTTCCCTGAAAAAGACATTGTCTGGATGGGAGCATTTGTTGCTCTAAAACCTGTGTATACCTTTCAGCACTAATGGTGCCTTTCCAGATGTTCAGGCTGCCAATTCCATAGGCACTAATTTACCTCCACCAGATGCAGGCTTTTGAACTGATCACAAGCCGGATGGACCCCCTCCTCTTTGGTCCGGAGGACAAGGTGTCCATATTTTCCAAAAAAGAAATTCAAATTTCGATTTGTCTGACCACAGAACAGTTTTCCGCTTTGCTTCAGTCCATTTTAAATGAGCTTTGGCCCAGAGAAGTTGGCTCGGTTTCTGGGCCATGTTCACATGTGGCTTCTTCTTTGCATGAAAGGGCTTTAACCTGCATTTGTGGATGGCACGGCAAACTGTGTTCACAGACAGTGATTTCTGGAAGTATTCCTGAGCCCATGCAGTGATTTCCATGACTGAATCATGCCTGTTTTCAGTGCAGTGCCGCCTGAGGGCCTGAAGATCACCGGCATCCAATACTGATTTTCGGCCTTGTCCATTGTGCACAGAGATTTCTCCAGATTCTCTGACTCTTTTGATGATATTATGTCCTGTAGATGATGGGATATTCAAAGTCTTCACAATTTTACATTGAGGAACATTATTCTTAAATTGTTCCACAATTAGTAGATGCATTTTTTTTTGCAGATTGGTAAACCTCTGCCTCTCTAACATGCTCTTTTTATACCCAATCATGTTACTGACCTGTTGTCAGTTAACCTAATTAGTTGCAAAATGTTCCTCCAGATGTTTCTTTTTAGTACCACTTATTTACCAGCCTTTTATTGCCCCCGTCCCAACTTTTTTGAGACGTGTTGCTGTCAAATTTAAAATGAGCTAATATTTTTCTTAAAATGGTACATTTTCTTGGTTTAAACATTTGATATGTTTTCTGTGTTCTATGGTGAATAAAATGTTAGTTTATGAGATTTGCAAATCATTGCATTCTGTTATTATTTACATTTTACACAGTGTCCCAACTTTTTAGAAATTGTAAAGTAAAATTATTATACTATCAGAAACTCAGGTATTTAATGAGCACAGTACAACAGCTGTGTATATGCTGCCTCAGGTAGAAGCACAAACTCTTCTTTTCTTCATCCAGATGCTTTTGTTCGGAGTCCAGCTGGTCCTCCTCATTCCTACCACTCTACTGCAACCAGCAGGAAACCAGTGGGACAGATCAGCAACGGTAATGCAACTGCATCACCAACAGAGGGCACCAGTGCTAATGTAGTAAGCATCAGACCTCAGTGCACTTCAGTTTTGTTTTCTCTTACAGTGATGTAATCCTGGTTTCTTTTTTAAAACATTCTACTTTCATTTCTTCCCACTCATACTTTCTCTGTCTCCTCACCCTCCTTTCACTAGTCGATGGACCAGATTCTCCGGCGTGGTCGCTCAGCCCCTGTGGCCCATAACCATTCCTTCTCCTCGACCTTAAACCAAACCCAGAATAACCCCTTAGTACGCAAGGATGAGCCGTCATTGTCTTCTGGGCTGTACATCACATCAGCACGTCTGGTTAGTCCACTGCACCTGAGGGCATGTAAAATAGTATATGAAAGGATGGATGCAATTTTTGGAATTTTAAGTGTGTATTATGATATTATGATGGTTTAGTGATTTAATGCATAAAAATATAAGACTGTTTTAAAACTCTGTGGGTTCAAGGGCAAGAAAAGACTGTCAGGCATGTCTGACCAATTTTCTTTTATTTTTTTCTCACGCAGAACCAGCGCTCCAATTCTGAGATGCATGAGGCTCGGCCACCGCCACGGTTCAGCAAGAAAGTGTTTCAGACTAACTGTAATGTGGCCGCAGCTGGTGACCCACGAGCCAAACTAGGCAGCTATTCGCAGGCCTATGGCACCATCAACAAGACTGGACTGGACAATCTTCTTCGGAGCCGCCCTTGTAACCAGTGACTACTGTCATACCAGCAGTTACACAGAGGCCAGGTGGTGTGTGTGTTTAAACACACAACAGAGTTTGCTTTGATCCCCTTTAGGCACATGGCACACTAAAGGAGATTTTGTAACTAGAAACTATTCTGACTGGCAGTTCAAACACCTCTTGTGTCATGTTTAGACTCTACCCATGGAGACATGGATTTCTATTCACTGTCTGTCACAATGACTACATATTTATAAAATCTAGTCTAGGCCTTAATATTACATCCATCAAATTGTACAAGCAATGTATGAATACATGTAAATGTGTGCAGTTTTTTAAACTCATCTCATTTATTGGAAGGCTGGATTACCAGCTAGAAACAGCAGGAAATTGCTCTGAAGCCACAGATCTTCGGGGGAACTCTTGGCCCTGTTTTCACAGAGTGCTAGTTTCTCATCCTGTTAGCCTGTCTACGTGTAGAGAAGCTCTGCATTAAAATTCACATGCTATATACATTTGTGCATTTGCCTCAGGCATGTCTGTAGGTTTAAAATAAGCCATGACTTCTCATACTAATCCCGATGAAGACAGTGACCTACAGTCCTAATGGTTTAACACCACATTAGTGACATTAAACCAGTGGTTTGAACTCAGAATAACTGTAAAATATGCAAATAGAGGTTTTAATGAATTGATTTGTTATTCTGATGTGTACAGGATTTTATAATGTTTAACATCAACTCACCTTAATGCATAATAATAAATTCAGATGGAAGTACTCAGACCCTGTGCCTCTGTAAAAAAACAAAACAAACAAAAAAAAAAACAGCAGTGTAAAAACCTTCCGTATAAGTAAACACTGATCATTACACATTTCTTCTTCTCCACCAATTTTATTGTTACAAACTGATGCAACAATGTATCAGTAGCATATATTATGAGCTAGTTCAAGTTGAGAAATAGATTGGTTCCCATGCAGCCAAATGGCCCAACCCTATTCAAAGGGTCACAAGATTTATCTAAGGAGGTAAATGTAATGGAGCAGAAATTATAAGAGTTATTATAGTTAACTAAAGCTAAATTAAAAATTAAAACTAAGTGAAAAAAAACATTTTAGTTAACTGAACTAAAAAACTAAACTTAAAAAAAGGCTGAAATAACTGAAATAATTTTGTGAACTTACAAAACTAAAAATTTAAATCTACTGGAAATGCCTTCAGTTTTAGTCTTTGGCAATTTGGTCAAACTGGTCAACACAACCATCCTCATGAGGCTTAGGGACATACACTCACTGGCCGCTTTATTAGGCACATCTGTTCAACTGCTCATTAATGCAAACATCTACTCAGCCAATCACATGGCAGCAACTCAGTGCATTTAGGCATGTAAACATGGTCAAAATGACCTGCTGAAGCTCAACCCGAGCACCAGAATAGAGAAGGAAGGTGATTTAAGTGGCTTTGAACTTGGTATGATTATTGGTGCAAGATGGGCTGGTCTGAGTATTTCAGAAACTACTGATCTCCCAGGATTTTCCCACACAACCATCTCCAGGGTTTTCAGAGAATGGTCTGAAAAAGAGAAAATATCCAGTGAGCAACAGTTCTCTGGGTGAAAATGTCTTGTTGATGCCAGAAGTCAGAGGAGACTGGCAAGACTGCCAGTAACTCAATTAAATAACTTGAAAGCATGGATCAGTCCTGCCTTGTGTCTACTGTTCAGGCTGCTGTTGGTGGTATAATGGTGTATTACACTATTACAAGATCACCAGAATATTTTCTTGGCACACTTTGGGCCCATCAGTACCAATTGAGCATCATTTAAACACCACAGCCTACCTGAGTATTGGTGCTGATCATGTCCATCCCTTTATGACCACAGTGTACCATCTTCTGATGGCTGCTTCCTGCAGGATAACACACCATGTCACAAAGCTCAAATCATCTCAAACTGGATTCTTGAACATGACAATTAGTTCACTGTACTCAACTGGCCTCCACAGTCACCAGATCTCAATCCAATAGAGCACCTTTGGCATGCAGTGGAACAGGAGATTCACATCATGGATGTGCAGCTGACAAATCTGCAGCAACTGTGTGATGCTATCGTGTCAATATGGACCAAAATCTCTGGGGAATGTTTCCAGCACCTTGTTGACTCTATGCAATGAAGAATTAAGGCTGCTCTGAAGGCAAAAGGGGGTCCAACCCAGTACTGGTAAAGTGTATCTAGTAAAGTGGCCGGTGAGTGTATATTTACTGAAAATGGGATATATACATGACTGAGAGTCAAGTGCTTAAACTGTTGGATCATTATAGCATTCTGAACACATATGCCTGTTATAATAAAGACAAACTAAATTTTATACTGAAATTACTAAAAAATAAACAATATAAAATAATGAACATTTTTAACAATAAAACCGGCAAAGCCACTCTGAAAATACATTTATAAATAACTAAACTACAATAACTGTCCTACTATATATATATATAGAGAGAGAGGGGGGGGGGG
>VUQI01064197.1:0-11918 GCA_015106735.1 Paratilapia polleni
CACATTAGTAAAAAAAAAAAAAAAAAAGAAAAAAAAAAGTGATTTCATGATTTTCCCCACATACAGCCCACATGGACCATGCTAGACCAAAACCTACACACAAATCTAAAAGCTAAACTACACCAAAGCCTTTAAAAATTTGGACTAAATAATCCCAGGGAAGCTACAGACTTTTTTAAACAAAAATTCTGATTTGTGAAACCTTTATTCTACTTGTGAAAACAGAAAAAAAGGATTTAGCTGTTTTAGAGAGGAGGAGGCTAATTTCAGCCAATGCTGCTGCTACTTAAACGAAGCTAGCATGAGTTAGCCAAAGCGCCAAATCCGTTACACGGCCGTTTAAATTATAAACGTCCGTTCAGGACTCTCTCTGACAGAAAATAGATAATAACCGCCAATAAGCAGCTGTCTCCATGAATAAGGACATACCTGACATTATTTTTAGGCTAACAGTTAAGATAACAGGTGTGGCTAATATCAGGGAGTCGGCATCAGATTAAAGCCGCGCCCGACGCGCTCCATCCAGCCGTGTTTGTTCGCACTCACCGCTGTTTGGAAGTCTTCCTCCAGCCCAGCATTAAGGAGCGTTTTCATCCCGTTTCACCGCTTTATCACCAAAATTTCCCTCCTAGTACATCCACAGGAGCTCGACCTTCACCCGTTCACCTGCACTGATGTATTCACGCTTGACTGAAAACGAACACTAAGTACTCACTCCACAGCGCCCCCTGCGGTCACACCGCGTGCTGTAAGAACCAATGAATGCAAACGTCGTGTAGCATCTGCAGCAGCTGCACAAAGCGCTGAATCATGCTACTATCCAAGAACTGTGATACATATAACACCTAAGGATCCTTGTTTCAAAAACCGCTACTCTTCTGCAAAAGAAAGACTGCTCACATAAAACGATCGACTTAAATGCTATGTCAACGTTTTCTGTTTTTCTATATTTGTATTTACCATTAGGAGTGATGGTGTAGTAGTACATCACAGAAAATGTGTTTGCACTTATGAGGGGAGTGTTGTCTGTTGCAATCCAGTTTAAGAGCAGTACCAGTTTACCACCAACATGATGCTTGCTTGTATTTATTTTTTGGCGGGAGGCTGGAGCTTTTTCGTTTCCTGGTGGGTTAGACTGAAATGGTCTGTGGCTCGGTTCTGGCCCGCAGGCCCTATTTTTCCTGTGTATGATCATAAACTCACTCATTCTTAAAGGAGAAAATGTGAAAGGACATAATTATTTTTGTAAGACATTGCTGATGACAGGCAAGGTGAAGGAGCAGTGCTGATCAGTTCACCTGATATGTCTGTGAAAGCGCGTGAAAACTCATTAATCTCTACCAAAGAGAGATATTACTTTAATTTAGATGAAACAAGTCACATGTCATATAAAGTCCGACATAAAATAATGAACAAAGCTTATTTTACATCAGAAAATATACCTTTCCGCTTATTTATGTAAAAGTATGGAACATATTTGATGATGGATATAAAAGGTAATCTAAAACAATCACTGTGGTGGAAAACATGTTCAGAAACTGTGTTCTGTTTGTTGTTTTTACTCCACATTAAATGAAGTCCTGAGAGGTAAACTATAAAGGAAGTTCCACATATCCAAAAGCTCCATTCAGAGATAATTATCAGGTTTCTTAACCTTGTCTTGCTTCATCAGGGTCTGTGTACATACCAGCAGTAGAAAAGAGAGCTGTCAGCAAATCAGGACCAGGCAAATATTACAAACCAAACAAACAAAAAAAATATGTATACACTTTCAGCATAGCCAACTGAATGCATGTAGGTTCCTCTTTCAACATGATGCATACAGTTTGTCCTGCAAGACTTTGTTCAGAAGCACTGATAACATACGGCTCAACAGTGTTGCATTAACATAGAGACTCTGACTTTAGGCTTAGTGTAGTTACAGCTATAAATACAGTTATTTATTTTTCTAATAACAAATGAAATGGGTGGAAAATGAAGAAAGTCAGAGTTCTGTTCAATCCTGAACATGGTGATGGCAACTTTGTACTGACTCCGGTATTAAATGGCTTCATTTAATAATGAAGAAGTGCCTTTTTTAAATGTTGTAAATACAGGCTTTTGAAAGTAGTTTCAAATCTTCTGAAATGAACTAAAGTTGTCAACAAAACCTGAAGAAACAACATCTATGGCTCAATTGCCAATACATGTATGTACTGTGTTGAAGAGATATCCACTGAAGTTAAAGTAGGGCTGAGCCATACTATGTGTAATACCAGTTTGTACCACAAGATGGTCCAGTGAGTCATTAAGAACAACTTTATTTAAAATGTTGGCCTTGGAAAAGGCAAAGGCTCTGAGAAAATAGGTGTAAGCTTAGGGTTTAAATTGGGCTGGAACAATCCCAAACAGCATTCAGGCACCTTCAGTTAATGAATAATTAAATCTGACAGGCAGTTTAATACAAAATACTGTCAAACGAGTTAATTTTTCATGTGCTGCAGTCTGGTGGTCCTTCCAGCTGATGCCACAGAGACAGCGAAGTCACCACGTGATGCTACCTGCACACATCCTTTTCTCCTTCTCATCCCTGTCATGCCTTCATGGTTCAGATGTCAATAAAGTTGTGTTGGTGGTACTTCAGCATCTAGTTAGCACTACAAAGATGGAAGAGATGGAAGAAGTACTCAGTTTCTTCACCTTCTTCATGTACATTATAGTAAAAGTTCCCCAGTATGGAAGTATTTTCAACCCACTGAACTATTTTAGCGACTAAAGTGACAGAGTGGGTTTATTTATGACCCCCTTCAAAAGCCCACCAAGTGAGGGGTGGATGTAAAACAATCTCAGAGTATTGAATGTTTTACTGCTGTAACTGAAACCAGCAGATAGTGAGTAAAGCACTCGAACAGCTTTAAAATGAGTAAAATGAGACCTACAGCCTGAGGTGGAACATACATTTACTCCAGTACTGCACTGTTTAAAGACTCTTTAGATTTACATGTAAATTACTAACAGTTATTTAATTGATCTTTGATAAAGGTGCAAAAAAGTCACTGACACCTGAAGGGGACAAATCAAAATGACTCCAAACTACTTATTTAATCTTTAAAAATGTCATATATTATTTTAGACCCGTGCTATGTGATACCTTAATCTGAAGGGTAAGTCATAACTATATCGGTGAGAGAAAGGTACGGTAAAAATATTAGTGTTTTAGGTTCTGTTACTCTGCAAAGTAATGAGTTACTAAAAAATACAACATTTCCCTCAGACATGTATTTAAGAAAAAGTATAGAGTCTGAAGCAGGTATGAGTAAAGAAGCATGGAGGCAGCTGGGCTCATTCAGAAAAACGCTCCTCACATTTATTGACTTTTAGTTCTCTGGGCAGAAGCCAAAGCTAACACACATTTGGCACAAAGACAGATACGATTCATTGGATTTTTCCAAACAACAGCCCGAATCACAGGTGAAACAAAACCTCTGGAAACAGACAGAAACTCGACGCTGTGCAGAACATTCCTGCGTCTCAGTGATTCAAAAATCGCTGCAGCGATGATCAGCAGGACACACCGAGGTCAACCCCACCCACAACTGGTTCAACGTCTGCGCCAAGTTCAAGTATCTTTACAATGCGAAGGCCTCTCTGCAAGCAGCAGCATGTTTTCTGTTATCAGGGCTGCACTATGAGGTGACAGGAGAGACAAAACAGATCACAGCAGCCTGCTGCAGCCACTCGGCACACAGTTCAGTGTCTTTGCACATCATTTGTTTACACATGGAGCGACTTTTTCAATGGCAGGTACTGCCATGTCACATGGGAGCTCATAATAAGGAAGAAAGGAAATAATAAGGAAGAAAGCACAAACAAATACAGCAACTGATAAATTTAATGTCTAAATGATCAATAATATTTTGTATGGTTCATATTTTGGTCACCACCTTCAGCTATCTGAAAACACAAACCCATGTTTTGGATTTATATTCCCTTCTCGAAGTAAATTAAGCAGATACGCTGGTGTTCAAAGAAATGTTATCAAGAACAAATGTCACATTTGTAATCCATTTTTCACCATGATGTGTTACATTAATGAAACACAAAGCCGAATCATTTTTGACAAATACTCTCAAAATGAGCATCTGCAACCTTCATGCAGCAGCTCGGCATATGGCTGAGATGTTCTCAGAAGCTTCAGCTCCTCATTTTGAATGGAAAACAAGATAAAAATGTATTATTTTATAACATATTTTGCTGAAGCACATCTGGTCCTGATTAGAGCAGATTATTAGCTTTGGTAAGCAGCATTTGGGGATGCCAAAAGAAGGCAACAGGTGATAAATGTTCCTCATAATTTTCTAAAAAGCCAGCTTCAAATTACAAGATATTTCTCAGGAAATCCTGCAGTTATTTTATTAAAGAAAATGAGAAACTGTTTCTAGAGTTATTTAGTACTTGCTTATTATATTGTAGTCTTTTAAGTTAATTATGTGCTGTTTGAGAGAAAAACAGTTCATCATCACACTGATATCCATCAGTGGTTCCGTCACTCTTAGTTGCTTCTCCTTTTTCTGTAGATTATACCATCCAACATGAAGAGAATTCAAAAGGTTTTTTATCTGAATATTGTTCAATAATCCAAAAAAAATTTCCAAACAAAGTTATCAAAGTTAAACTAACTTAAAAACTAAAACTACATTTGTGTTAAAAAAAAAAAAAGTTAATCAAAATAAAATTAAAAATTCGTTTTGTGTACCTACAATATGAAAGTTACAACAATTAAATTCAATAAAAGATAATAAATAAGTTTAGTTTTAGTATTTTCTTAGTCAGCCAGCCTGGGTAAGCGTTGGTATATTTACTGAGGCTGGGATGTTTGCATTACTGTGAGTCACGTGCCTTTAAAGAGTTTTATTTGTATTGTAACAGCTATTCTAAATTTCACAAATCCTGCCATTGACAAAACCCCAAATATTATAATAAAAGAAAATCCTGACACTAGTTTTAATGTTAGGTAGGTAGTTTCATCTTAGTGATAATTAAACTGAAAACAACAATTCAAAACAAAAAATAATGAAAAATAAAAACCTGTCATTGTTTCCATCTATCACCTTCCCATGTGACATGAACACAATATTTGCAGTATTTTACGTATAGCACCCAGTTTCTGAAATGTTTTGAAGCGCAGCTCAGCTCCACATTAGGGACTGTATGTCAGAGCCAGATGCATTCTTTCTAATGGTCTCTGGTTGTCTGATTGCATTGAAGTCTATGAAAAAATTACCCAACTTTTCTCTATATTTATGACACCACCAAACACTTTCCTGGTAGGTGTATAGTCTGAATCTCTGGTTTCAAGTTTTACTGAATACAATATGATGTTAATTTAGTAAATTATGGTCCCATTTAGAGTAAAACAGATTATAAAGCTGTGTGTGAAGTGTGAAGTGTCAGATCCACCTCAGCTCAAGGCTTCAAAACAGGATTTCACAAACGAGTAGGTCAGACGGTGCTGTCTACTATCGTTTACATACAGTTCATGGGTACAATATGAGCATTGAGACTGTGCAAGACAGCCCGAACTCATGTTAAGTTTTGTGTTTTGTGTGTTTTCTGAATTTAGAGACCAACAGACGCTCTGAGGCTGAAGCTTAACAGCTGCAGAGGCTGCAGATCTGTGATCAGCTAAAAGCAGCTCTGACATTAAGGTAAAAAACATTCTTTGGCAAAACAAGACAAAACTAAAGAAGCCATCACACAAACATGTTTGCCTGCTGGTGGGATAAAAACCTGTGGATGGCCCAGAAACTGTCCTCCACCTACACACACACAGAAACACTCTAACACATGCAGTGGATACAAACACTGAATCAACACACAGCTGACCACAGACACAACAGAGGAAGGCAGCTACAGACTGATGCACACCGTAGAAATGCTCATTATGCTTGTTATTACACACTTTGGTCATTTAAAATAAACTACTCTGTAGATTCAGTATATTTGCAGCTTTACAAAATACATTTTTAGATTTTTACTGTTTATGAGCAGCTTTGACAGAATAAATACACACATTCAGACTTGTAGATGCAAGTTTGCACCAAAGAAAAGCAAAGAGATCTGGCTTTAAAAAGCTTCTATCAGCTCCCATTTAAAGGGTGGCAGCAGGTGGAGGTGTACACACCTTTATCCTTAACCCCCCTGTGCAGCAGCGCCCCCTGTTGTCTACAGTTTGTCTATATATCAAACGAGTTGCTCATGAACCCAGACTTAAGGTCTACCAGAAAAATGGAAACCATCAAACCAACTCTCCTCATTTTTTTTTCCAGCTGGGTGTATCATTGGGACATTAAAGGACATTTGAAGGAAAAAGTCTTTGAATTTGTGAACATATGTGATTAATAAACAACAGCATGTTTAAGTGAGAAACATTAAATAGGTAAAATCAGAAATAGGCCCAAATCAGCGGTTTGAATGCACTTTACTACAACCAAGGATGTTATTTTTATTGTTTTATTCATAACATGTGGTTATATTGTACTCACCATGTTAGTTGCTTTGATAATAACTCCTACACTTTGCAATAAATTGCTAAGATAACTAAATAAAATACAGCACCAGTCAAAGGTTTGAACACCAAACCTTGGACTGGTGCTGTATGAAATTAAGCCCCAAGTTGTAATAAACTATACTTCTCCATCAGTTATTGTCCACCTGCAGCAGGAATATTCTGATAAGTGATTACATAGTTATAAACTGCAAATTTGCTCAATAACACACAGATTTTCCTATACAGACCTACAGCAGAGCAGCAGTGAGACCTTGAGTTGATTCTGTCCATGAGCAGGAAACCAAACAGAAGTTACAGAAAGTTACAGAACACGAAAACAAAATGAGAAATTTTCATGTACAGACTCAAACAAACAGTGAAAGGATCTACTAAGAGCTGGATTTCAGAGCCTGATGTGCCTTATTTCTTTGTGCCATAGAGCTCCACTCGCTCCATGCAGTGGTGGCAGAAGTTCAGCTTCAGGACTTTCTGACAGACAGTCTGTGTGGGGGATGAATGGATCAAAAATGGGACTTTCACCCTGGAGATTGAGGTTTGTAGGAGTAGGGGGATGAGGACTGCTTTGACTTTACACCCCTGTTTCACATTTGTTTGAAGTTACTTATTACTATATCCCCATTTAAATAACTCCCATCCACTATCAGACATTAGGATAAATAAAGCTGGCAAACATCTTCATGAGACAGGAGAGGTGACATGCAGGTGCATATTTAATCTTTGCCACTTTTAAGGACATTTCAGGTGTCTCAGTTTTGTCCCCAGAGTGAGGAGGTCTCCTTAAATCACTGATCACTGAACTAGAATGTCTTATCGGCTGTGGCACGGTACAGTTTTTGTCTGTTAATCACAGGGTTGGCGGTTTGATTCTAGGCCCGAGTCCCTCCAGATGGTGAACAGATAGTTCTTGTTTTTTGGTCCATCCACTTCTAAAATGAATCTGCAGAAAGCCCTGAAGCCAAACTTCTGATATGCTCTCCACCTTCCTAGAAGTGGATTAATCAGCCGCTAAAAATAGTTCCAAACAAATACACTATGTCCTCCTGTTTATCTGACAAAACTACAGAGAGCAGCTGTTTGAAGGAATTACCAAACTTTTGCAGAAAGATTTACGACTTCAGCAGGAACCACTGGGGTCAGACTTGAGAGCCACAGAAAGAAGAAACAATCCCAACTAAACAGCAGCAAGAACTCAGCTAATTTATACAATAATGTCCCAAAACAACAAGCAAGCTTTCTGAACATCCTGGGTTGGAGTCCCATCCATCACACCCCATTTAACCTGCTTTAAAGTCAAAAAATGCAACTTGACATTTCTGCGGTGAATCAAATGACTAAGAGTTGCAGACAGGAAGGTGAAAGTAATGAGAGATACACAAACACGCTGCTAGTTTGAGTCTGAACATGAGATTTAATTATAATAAAATTTATAACATCAGACCACCCGTCTGTACCATTAATCTGAAAGTTTCCTGTATTGGCTGGTGATGCACAGATTAAAAGCAGCAGTGACTGGATGAGTAGGTGACCTCTGACCTCTGCAGGTTGGTCATATGGAGCTCAGACTATCCTGAAGCTGCTGATTGGTGGAGTCCAGTCCTGCTCTGCAGGTGGCTGATGTTTCACTGATCTGGGATCTGCTGTTACAGCTGGGTGGGCCCTCGGCTGTGAGGCTCAGGAGGGGGTGCCGTCACCAGGCTCCTCAGGTACACGCAGGGGTTCCTCCTCCTCCCGGAGCCGGGGGCAGAGCCAGGTGGTGGTGGAGGAGGCGGCAAGGGACCAGGAGGCTTCAGAGAAGACATGAGCGGCTGCATCTCTGGTGACACTCCCCCTTCCTCCTCCTCCTCTTCCTCCTCCTTCTTCTTCTTGTCTGGGAAGAGGAAGGATCCCTGGGACACCTGAGCTCCGATGGATAAAGTGCTGCCTGCTGCACTGCCAGGTGGCGTGTAGGAGGTCGGGCGGGGTCCTCCCAGTCTGGAGAGGGCGCTTACCCGTGGGTGGACAGGCTCGGCAGGGGCTGGTGGGGAAGAGATGCTCTCCAGAGAGGAGATGCTCTGGTTCCAGGCCTGCTGGAGGTCCACGGGGATGATCTTTGTGGCCTCCAAAGACACACAGGGGGGAGGCGAGCCAAGACTGCCTTTCCATGGCAAATGGCTGTCTTCACTGGTTGGTGAGGGGGGTGCGGGTGGTGGTGAGGGAGGTGCAGGTGGTGGTGGTGGTGGAGGAATTCGACACACTTCCAGAGCTGCTGGGACTGAAGGAGGAGACAGTTACTGATCAGCAGATCCAGGAAGAAGGATCTGTCTGAAGCCTGCAAGACTGAAGAGACTTAAAGGCTCATACACCTTTGAGAAGAAAGAGGGCATTCTGCTTTGCTTTGTTTTCTCATCTGTTTAAATTAGCTGGTCATGTGAGTTCACTTTAAGGTTCACCTCATGGACTGTATATCAAAGATGGACGTAGCCTCTGGGTCTGACAAACAAAGCCAAGACTGAAGTTTCTTAAATCTGTATTCTTTCTAACAGCCAGCAGGGGGCGACTCCTTCAGTTTCTAAAAGAGGTCTGATTGTATTAAACTATGTGAAGATTCCCATAAAACTCACTTGATCTGTGACCTCAGTAAACACTTTCCTGATGACTTTATGGTTTTAATTGCTGGTTTAAAGTCTTATTGAATACAACACAATTTTCATTTTGTAAATTATGGTCCAATTTAGAATAAAACAGACAATAAATCAAGGCGTGCTTTAAGGTGTGTCTACCTTATGATTAATGAGTCATGATATTATGAGCATGCACTGTCCCTCAGTTTGTCAGTCCACCCCTCACTCACCACGTCCGGGTTCACAAAAAAAAGAGGTGATGGTCACAATGCTTAGGATGAGGCTTTAAAGCCAGACATCACAAACCAAGGTGTGGCTACATCCATCTTTTATATCCAATCTGGGGTTCAGTGAGCTTTTGGAAAAGATCTCAGAGTTTCTCAGTGACAGAATGAGACTCAAACAGAGCATTTCTATTTGAGTCTATTTTACCTGATTTGGGTCGCTGCTTTGGTGTCTCCACCTTTCGAGCTACGAAGGTGATCCCAACGTCCTCCTCTTTCTCTGGGTCTGAATGTTCAGCTTTGTCCTCCTCTGGCTCCACAGGAACAACCACCGGATCTGAATACAGAGCGAGAGAGAGATTCATAGCTGCAGATAGGTGGGTGAAGTTGCCTTTAGTCCAATCAGGCCAGCTGATTGGACTAATGGTAACATCAGTCTCCAGTCTACAGCTAATTGGCTGTAGCTTTATATTTATTGTGCAAACATAAGCTCAATCTGAACATGTGACTTTACTAAATGCTGAACTGTTCCTTTAAATAAAAGTATTCCATAAATAAATCTTCTCTAAAATTACTGATTACTATCATCACTTCCTTTCACTCTCCATGTGTTTATACACCACTTGCATTTAATCATTAGCTATTGTTAACCCTGTCTCTCTCTCATAGTGTGTCTTTTGTCCTGTGTCCCTCTGCTCTCTTCTGTTTCCCCTCACCCCCAATCGGTCACGGCAGATGGCTGCCCCTCCCTGAGCCTGGTTCTGGCGGAGGTTTCTTCCTGTTAAAAGGGAGTTTTTCCTTCCCACTGTTGCCAAGTGCTTGCTCATAGGGGGTCGTCTGACTGTTGGGGTTTTCTGTCTAATATTGTAGGGTCTTTACCCTAAAATATAAAGTGCCTTGAGGCGACTGTTATTGTGATTTGGCGCTATATAAATAAAATTGAATTGAATTGAATTACTGAGGAATCTTTGAGTAGCTGATCAGAGAAATCACTGTTGTAGATGTGTTAAGAGGAAGAAGGAGCCACTGAGGCTGCAGCTCTCTCACTGTCTGTCTTTATTTGCGTTACCTTTGTCTTGCCAGCTGACATTGCGTCTGGGTTTGTCGCTGCCATCCTCCTTGACATCGGATCCTCGCCGCTGTTAAAAGAGGAGAGAACAAACTCAGTCGGTCACAACAAGGAGCTGGCCTTCAATCAGCAGTGCTCCGGCCTTCATGACAGACAGCGGCAAAAGCATCTGCACTGTAATCCAGCAACCATCTCATGGTCTCAAATGTCATGTTACAGTTAAATGTCTGTTTCACAGACCAGTGCAGGAATTTGTGTGTGTGTGTGTGTGTGTGTGCGTGCATGGACACTGAAATGATAAAAATCACTTTAAAATGTTTGACCTGTGTCTCTCTTTTATCTTCCAGGTGTGCCAGCTGTGTCACTCAGTATGAAACGTTTACAAAAAGTCTAAAATACAGATTTCGTTGGACCCATCCAGCTACTGATCCACCACGTGTCCATAGCAATCTGCGGAGTCCACTGTGTCATTTAGAGGGCTGTTAGTGGTAAAATAAAATCCTTTGTGAGAACAGCTCCGGGTTTACTTTAGCTTTAGCTTTTAACTTTATGCTTTTCTTTCTTCTTTTTAAGAAATAATCTTCCATCTCTTCTGTTCCATGAGTTCTTTCTGTTTACTGAGCTTTCACTCAGTACAGTTAGTCCACTGCTTCGTGTTTGTTTGTGCTGCATAAATAAAACTAAATGAATATATCACACGTATATAATCAGCTTCACCTACACAAAACAAACAGTGAAACCTCGCTTCCAGCTGATCCTTCCAACTCACCATGACATTATGAAACTGAGCTGTAAACTATCATGGGTTTCCTGAACTTACAGAAGATACACACTCAATAAAAATGCTGGATTTGGAACAACAATGAAAACATGAACACACAAGGTACTGTGCAAAAAACTTGCTTGGAGGCACAACAGCAAGTGCATCATGTGCATTTTAAATCCCAAAACAACTCAGATGAGAGTAACCCAAAATCCAGCCGCTAACCTAAAGGGTGTTTTTTTTCCTTTTCAAACAATTGTTCTGGGCACAGTGTCTCACTCACTGCTGAGTCAAGATTACTTATCATTACACAACACAAAGTCGCACAATCAAACTGCTTATGGTTTCACAACCCTCCCTAATTGGACCAGGAGTGACATGTTTAGCCGCATGTTCTCTCTGAATCGCTGGCTGTCTGAGTGGTGTCCAGAAAACAATGTGGTCTTCATAGATAATTGGGAAACTTTCTGGGGAAAACCTGGTCTTATTAGGAGAGACGGCATCCATCCCACTTTGGATGGAGCAGCTCTCATTTCTAGAAATATGGCTGAATTTATTAAACCCCCCAAAACGTGACTATCCAGAGTTGGGACCAGGAAGCAGAGTTGCAGTCTTACACGCCTCTCTGCAGCTTCTCTCCTCCTGCCACCCCCCCAAAACCCCATCCCTGTAGAGACTGTGTCTGTTCCCAGACCACCAAAAAATAAACCAA
>VUQI01064198.1:0-11476 GCA_015106735.1 Paratilapia polleni
CCTGTGGTAAACTAAACTAATTGGACATGATTTGGAAAGACACACACCTCTCTATAGAAGGCCTCACAGCTGACAATGCACATCAGAGCAAAAACCAAGCCATGAGGTCAAAGGAACTGCCTACAGAGCTCAGAGACAGGGTTGTTACAATGCACCGGTCTAGGGAAAGCTACAAAAAATTTCTGCTGCATTGCAGGGTTGCCAAGAACACAGTGGCCTCCATAATTCTCAAATGGAAGAAGTTTGGCACAACCAGGACGCTTCCAAGAGCTGGTGGCCCGACCAAACTGAGCAAGCGAGGGAGAAGGGCCTTAGTGAGAGAGGTGACCAAGAACCTGATGGTCACTCTAAATGAGCTCCAGAGATGCTGTGTGGAGATGGGACTAAGTTCCAGAAGGACAAGCACCACTGCAGCCCTCCACCAATCTGGGCTTTATGGCAGAGTGGCTAGATGGAAGCCTCTCCTCAGTGCAAAATACATGAAAGCCCACTTGGAGTTTGCAAAAAAAAACACCTGAAGGACTCTCAGACTGTGAAGAACAAGATTCTCTGGTCTGATGAAGCCAAAATTGAACTGTTTGGCCTCAATTCTAAACATTATGTCTGGAGGAAACCAGGCACTGCTCATCACCTACCCAATACCATCCCAACAGTGAAGCATGGTGGAGGCAGCATCATGCTGTGTGGGTATTTTTCAGCAGCAGGGACTGGGAGACTGGTCAGGGTTGAGAGAAAGCTAAACGGATCAAAGTACAGAGATACCCTCAATGAAAACCTGTTCCACAGTGCTCAGGACCTCAGACTGGGCTGAAGGTTCACCTTCCAACGTGACAATGACCCTAAGCACACAGCGAAGACAACACAGGAGTGGCTTAGGGACAACTCTGTGAATGTCCTAGCGTGGCCCAACCAGAGCCCTGACTTGTACCCTATCGAACATTTCTGTGGAGACCTGAAAATGGCTGTCCACCGACAGTCCCCATCCACCCTGACTGAGCTTGAGAGGATTTGCAAAGAAGAATGGCAGAAAATCCCCCAATCCAGGTGTGCAAAGCTTGTTGCATCGTACCCAAAAAGACTCGAGCTGTAATTGCTGCCAAAGGTGCCTCAACTAAGTACTAAGTAAAGGGTCTGAATACTTAAGTAAATGTAATATTTAAGTTTTATTTTAAATTTAAATTTTAAAAAATCCAAAAATTCTCTTTTCAATTTGTCATTATGGGGTACTGAGTGTAGATTAATGAGAAAAAAAATATGAATTTAAACAATTGTAGCATCAGGCTACAACATAACAAAATTGAAAAAAGTGAAGGGGGTCTGAATACTCTCTGAACCCACTGTATATAGCTGATGAACAGGGAGTGGAGCATTGTTGTGGGTGGGTGGGTATTTGTGTATGGTCCTAGGATCAACAAAAGAGAACATTATAGTAACATCAGTTCACTGATTGATATACCTGGTGAAATCTAAATTATCTACAAAATGCTACATAATAGATAAAGGAAAACACTGATAGATGTTAATACTGAGATGTCTGACTTAAATTAGCATTAAACAAAGAGAACTGATTAAAGTTACCTGACATTCTTGTTAAAACCTAGGACCATAAAATTAGGGGGACACCTGGTGGCATTTGCCAGTTATGGTAACTAAGTGCTGACAGCACACCACGGTATGGCTATGGATGGGCTACACCAAATTATTCTTTAAATTAATTATTAGCCATTCTAAACTGTTAAACCATATTATGAATTATAACATAACTCTTATGTCTAAAGTGAGCTACATCAGAATAAAGACAAGGTCAAAGGAAATTAACTAGGTTTACTGCATGGAAACATATTAATTAGCACGTTAGAGTAATAAGAATATCAATATTTTACACACATGGTACATCAGTGAACACTCAAGACAGTACAAACAGGAAATTGCTAACTGTGAGTTACACAAGACTTGTTGTGTACAGCAGCTACACTCCAAATGATGAGCCCATATAACAATTAAAAGCAGTAATATAAGAAATTCTATAATGGCACAATAAACACAGCAAATGACTAAATGTATCCAAGCTTTTCTAAAATTACTGTTCAAACATTTCACTTGATAATAGGAGTAGTGAGATACTCACGAGTTGGAAGTCAGCTCACTGTGTTTAGGTTGAAAACATTAAACCAACACAGTGCTAACAGCGAGGGTCATGAGGAACTGGGCTGTAACATTTGAATTCTGTTTTGCTGTTTTGACTCTAGCACCTGTAGTCAAAACATAACTATCCACAGAGGTCACACACAAGAAAGTGATCAGCAGACTTAAGCACAGTGGTGATGAACATTTGGTAAGTTTTAAATTGTTTCACCAATGAAAAATAGTTTTCTGTTATTCTTAAATATGTGCAGACTGAAAATATTTATTTTCCCAGAAGAAGCAAAGTCTGTATGAAATTAATTTCTAAAATTTCCTCTTTGGATAGTTAAAGATAATAAAGAAAAGCTTTAATGGTTTAAGTACTAAGTGATTGCTATTTTTAGAATAATAATGAGACATAGGAGATGATTTCAGTCTTTTATGGTCATGATGTGTATGGAGAATGAAGAAATGACAATCTTCATGCACATGATATATATTACTAATTTGCTTTGCATTAAAACATATTGACACAGTTTTCAAATGCAAGGCTCACACTCAGCATATCTGAAAAACACTTGGATTGTCAACAACATTACAAAAACAACTACATGCATATGTACCCTGATATGTGATAACCTACAAACACAATTATGTTCAGAGAGATAGTGGGCAGACCAGAAAACTGGCCTGACAGGAATCAGTGTGGAAAAAACTTAACAACATGAGAAGACTCCTTCCTTAGTTTTTCTTCACCTGAGATCTTATTTTTATAACTCTGGTCTCATGTAAACATGCAGAATAATGTTAAAGATGACACTTTACTTTGGCTTTGACGATCATCAAACCACACACACGTGTGCACACTTATAGAGGGACACCGAGCCATGCAGCAGCTCTCATAAATCCACACAGTAGCCTTTGGGTCCACCTTAAATGAACCTTTTTTTTAAAATTTGCTTTTGTATGGAGTGTGTAGGGTGCTGATGTGGAAAGGGCTGGATTAGAAACCACCTCCATGTTTTTAGCTAAAACTGAGCTCAGGGGAGCATGTATTTTCATTAATGGAGGCTCATTTGTGTTGAATTCCCATCTTGCTCCCAAAGCAAACTGACAAAACAAAACAGTTCCTAGGCTTCAGTGCCTTTAGCCTTGAATGGTTATTGAGTCATGTGGAGTTTCTCATGAATGCTCCAGTAATACTAAAACATGTATGCCCCTATGGGCATGCTTTATGTGACCCACAAGAAGCTGCACTCCTGTTCAAAGACTTCACCACTCGTCCTCTGCTTTTTTATCATTTTGAGCTGTCCAAATTTATTGTTATTCTTTTTCATGCTGATATTTGTGTGTGTGTGTGTGTGTGTGTTGGGGGAGGGATGATGTGTGTGACTGGCTATGCCAGTTTAAAAACATTGAGGCTGTTGGGGGTCAAATTTGACCCGTATCTATTCAGATGGATTTTAGATCCCCCAGTGTAGGTCAAATCAAAGACAATGTTGGTTTTAGCGAATCTTTAAACTGTGAAACTGTACATGCCATCTCTGTGTGTATTTTTATGGGATAGTGGTGACAGGTTATAAGATTATAAAGTCACCTGAGCTGCCATTTCACCGAGTGTGGGAAACATGCAAATCCCAAACAGGGTTTCCTATCACTGCTATGAATGTACAGACTAGTTTTGCACCCTGTGTTAATTATTGTTTAATTAAGGTATATTAATATATATACCATTTGTAATATTGATAATTATAAATGGTAGTTATCAGGATTTTTTATGATACAGAAGTGAGGACAGTGTTTAATGGCTGTAATGGTTATATGTGGTTATATAATAAATCCCAACAGTTCTAGAGTGTTACCATTTTCACTTTAAATAAAATATATTCAAATCATTGTGGCTGTTATGTTGTCATGTCTTAGATAAAACAGGACATGATCTTGTGTGTTAATGGATGCTTTTCTGTAAAAACGAGTGTCGTAAAACCTAAAGAATCCACCGTCCCTGCTCTTTGAAATTAATTTAATTAAGGAGTTATTGTCAGATGGGTTGTTTTATACATTCTAAATTAACCTGCAGTTAAAAATTTGTTATGGACCCTTATTATGAGGTAATTCTTGGCCTGGGTCAAAAATTACGCCAACCATACTGTGAAGGCATGAAATATGAACAGTATGTAAGGGTTAATGTTTCCATTGTGTCTTGGGTCCAAATAATTTATGCTCACTGTTATAAGTAAACTTTTCACTGATACTAAATGTGTAGCTGTCAATAGTGTGAATGGCCTGTTCAAACTTTACTATTCAAATCAAAGAAGAGAGTGACTAATGGAGATTTATTGAAACAAAACAGAACAAAACACAAAACTCGGCTCACATCAAGTTTGTCTCCTATTTTATTTATTTATTTTTTAAATAAAATTTGAGCTGTTGTGTTCACAAAATATTAAACACCTTTCACGGTAGGTAAACCCAAAACAGAAACACAGTGTGATGCTTATTTTCCCACATGTGACTGGATGTACAGAGAGGTGGATTATGGTGAAGAGGTCTCAGATTATCAGGACCAACACTTTACAGGAAGATTCGCAAGTGACAAAGACGCCCTCAGAGAAGGACGAATCAGACTTCAAGTGTCCAGGCTCAGGATTGATGACTCGGGTTGGTACCTGTGTGAGGTGAACACAGATTATGGTTCTGGCTATAAGAGCTGTCACCTGGGCATCACAGGTACATTACTAAGAATTGAATTTATTTTCTTTTGTTATTTTTTTCTTCTTTAAAGATGAATTCACTGCTGTGAACTGTATTATTTGCTTGACTGTCCTTTATAACTGAAACATATAATGTTCTTTTTATGGCAACAAACAAGTGTCAACATATAACTTTGTGTCTCTTACAACAGCAGCTGATCAACCTGAACCTCAGAGTCCTATGAGTCCTCGACCAGAGAGTTGGAGAAGCATCAGTTTGTATGTTGGACTGGGACTGGGACTAGCAGCAGTGGTTTCTCTCATTGTTGGTGTTTCACTTTTCTTTGCTCTGAGAAAGAAAAAAAAGACACAAAATCCAATAAGGTGTGTCTCAGAGAGACAACCCATGAGGACTAATAGAACTTTTTCTGAAGGACTAGCTTCCTATGAGGACAGGTTATTTGAGATTTACTTATAGACATGAATCTCTCTTCCTGTAATATCTGTTGTAAATGCCAGATAGCAGTCTGTGATATAAAAGAGAAAATTAAAGCTGAGTTACATTATGTTCATGTCACTCTGGGTTTGATTTAAAGTTATTACAGCAGCAATGACTATTAACTTAATGTAGTTTTTTAGATTTTGCACAAAGACATTTAAAGTTGCAGTCAGAGTGGTCACTTTGACTTCCTGTCATGTGCACCAGCCTGCTGCTTTAGTTCTAGCTGTTGACTGCTCCTTGAGAATCTTATAGGTTTTCTGAACCGCTCAAACATTGTCCAGAGTCCAAAACTAATTTACTGCATCAACTACTGGTTTTGGTGAATCCTTAAAGGAGAACTAGTATGTTTTTACTTATTTCCTGTCATATATACTCTGTTACTTGTCCACATTATATAGAAAAATAACATTTTCTTTCACTGCTATGCTGATGACACACAGCTCTATGATCCAAGATTTCAAACACAAAAAAACTCTCTAACAATCTATCTAACCTATAAAACATACTGGCCAAGACAAACTGCATTAAGTCCTCCCTTGGTCCTTTATCAATTCATGTAAAATCAGATGTCAGAAACCTGTATGTGCTATTGGACTCTAACTTTGCTTTTGAGAAACATACAGTCACCCAGTCCTGCTACCACCTGAGGAATATTGCGAGGATTGATCAATACTGAATTTTAGTGACACTCAGACTGTTATTTATACCTTTCATTGTCTCTTGTTTAGTTTACTGTAATCTTTTAACAGGCATCAATCAGAAATCAATTACTAGACTTCAAAGTGTTCAAAATGCAGCAGCAAGACTTCTTCCAAGAAGTAAGAAAAGTGAACGTGTTACTCCAGTTTATGTCCAGTACCCATGACTCAGGAATAAATAAGTAATACAGATTGTGTCAGAACAAAATAAGCTGCTTTGAAAAGATCCAAAATGGATCTTGACGGGATGAGCTGGGAAATGATGGAAGCAAAACTGGATCTGGGCCTGATCAGGTATAATTCGGTGATCCTTATCCTTCTTGGATCTGTCCTGCCATGCAAGTGGACTCCAACCTGGACACGGTCTGCTGATCTATTATGGAGCCTATGATCCTGCCGGGCAGATCTGGTTCAGTGTAGACCCACTGAGACTTGGAAAATGGAAAGTGGAAAATATGTCAAGATTCAGACTCAGAATATCAGACACTAACTTACAAAATGTTGTTTGAAATAATTTAATGACTGAATCTCAATTGGTGAACACATTTCAAAATAAAATGCAATCAGATTACAATCAGACTGTCTGCAGCTGCTTTTTAAAAGTCACTTTGAAATACAGTCTAGTTTTAATCATATCAGCCTCATCTTCACTGAAATATTCAAATCATCTCCAAGATCCAACTGTGACAGACATTTTGCCATCAGTGTGACCGATTACAGCAAAGGATTGATCGTTGATCAGTGTGTTCAGTGTCTAAAACTTTATACAGATGCATTTTATTTAAACAGTGATTGCTACAGTAATGCACTGGAAATGTTTCCAATGCAAGGAAACTGGCAGTTGTCTTACTGTCCACAGAGTCACACAGTTAGAAAGATAGAGCCTCTAGATTTTATTCTGAGCTGATAATAAATCCACAACCTAATCGGTGGCTCCGTCCTCATATAATGACCGTTGACTGATTATAAAAGCAGGTGAGGGACTGAGGTGTTTAGCTCATAATGTGCCTTTACATGTAATAAATGTAAAAAAAAAAACAACAAAAAACAAAGATATATGGGTCTTAATGGCAAAAACAAATCTATAGGAAATCTGTTGTTGAGGTTTATTTTGAGTTAATAAAGTGGAGATGTAAACTGGCCATTTTTTTTATCAATCAAAACCTTCAGAATATCTAAACAATCTGTTTGCTCGACTTCTGAGTGTAAAGTACACAGAGAGTTCAGCAGGAAAACTGCAGCTTCTCTTCTTTATACTTTTTTAATTTTCTTAAGTTTTCTTTCTTCCTTTTTTAAAGTTTTCTACTCTTAATACAAACAAAATGCCTCCACTAATAAAGCTTTATTTTGTTTTGCTTTTTTCTCCTTCTGCAAGGCTAAAAATAATCTGGCTCCTTCTGCTTTGTATGTATAAGGCGGCAGAAATGTGTCTCACACCCTGGATGTGTTAAATGGAGCTCTACATTAGTTCAGACTGAATACTGAAGTGACACTTGAACATATTTTCTGTTGCTCAGATAGGAATCGCCCCAGGCTGTACTTTAATAAGGATTGGAGTCTTAATGCCAGTTAACTTTACATAATGACTCTTTTTCTTCTTTTTGTTAAATGACCCAGAGAAAAAACCATCATCAGTTGAGAGAGATCAAAACTGAATTTCTTTGATCAGCAGGATCTATTATTTATAACGTTATGGTGAAAGGTGGGAGGTTTCAAACGTTAATAAAACTAACCAAAAATAAATGAATTAAACAACAGAATAAATGAAACTAGGTGTGAAAAAAACATTTTAGTTAACTGAGATAAAACAGCAAAATAGACTCACTGAAATGATATTGTGCATTTGTGAAAAGAATTAAAATAAAGTAAAAAATATCCAGCAGATGTCTTTAGTTTTAATTCAATTTCAATTCAATTCAATTTTATTTATATAGCGCCAAATCACAACAACAGTCGCCTCAAGGCGCTTTATATTTTAGGGTAAAGACCCTACAATATTAGACAGAAAACCCCAACAATCAGACGACCCCCTATGAGCAAGCACTTGGCAACAGTGGGAAGGAAAAACTCCCTTTTAACAGGAAGAAACCTCTGGCAGAACCAGGCTCAGGGAGGGGCAGCCATCTGCCGCGACCGGTTGGGGATGAGGGGAAACAGAAGAGAGCAGAGGGAGACAGGACAAAAAGGCACACCTATAGGAGAGAGACAGGGTTAATAATAGTTTAGTCTTCAGTTTGGTCAAATTTGTTTTACACCTGGCTCGAGGAGGCTTTGGTGCAAATGTTTGAGACTGGGATGTCTACATGAGTATTAAGAATTAAGATAATTAGGAACCGTTAAACTAACACCGAAAAAAAAAAAAAAACTAAAACTAAAAATTTTCAAAAACTAAACTGAAACAATCCATCACACTCTGAGGTGGAAACAATATGGACTCAGATTCCACTTAGAGAATCAGGCCTGGAGAAGATGTCCTTTAAACTAGAAATGGAGCAGCAGGGAGTACATGCATAACAGGACATGGGTGTGTGTGTGTGTGTGTGTCAGAGTTATTACAGTCTTGTATTTTCTTATTAGTTTTTATTTTTATTTCGTTTTGACTTTCTGTTCTTAATTCAGTTTAGTTTCAGTTAGTTTCCAGAGTGGGTTTGCTCGTTTCAGTTTAGTTTTTATCTTTTGAAAATGTTTAGTTTTATTTCAGTTTTTATTAGTTTCAGTGTCAGTTTTAGTCTTTTTAAGTATTATTGTATTTAGGGCAGATGCCAGAGGCAAGATTTAGGAAAATCTGTATGGATATTACAATATAAACACAGAACTTCGTGAAAGCAGTTGACTCACCGTCTTGTAGACATCCAAAGTCTCAATGAGCATGTTGATCAAAGCCTCATCAGGGAAGCTGTGCTAGCAAATTTTACCAAATTAAGATATACTAAAACTAAGGATATTTCCTCTATATTTTTATTTTATTTTAGTTTGTTTTCCAAGTTCACAAAATCATTTCAGTTAGTTTTAATATATTTTTTTTCAGAAGTCTAGTTTTTATTTTTATTTTAGTTACTAAAATGTTTTTACACATCTAGTTTTAGTTTAGTTTTAGTTAACTATAATAACCTTGGGGTGTGTGCGTGGTCTGTGAACAGAGCACACAGTAGCATATGTTACTTAAGCACTGTTGATTCTCCCAGAAATCCTGAAACAGAAATGTGTGTGTAATTTACATAATACGTATTAAACAACGGACAATGCAAACAGAACTGGTAAATGTGAAACTAAATAAGAACACATTCGAGCAGACTCATTCAGGGAACACCAGGACATCTGTAAGACTTTGAACTAGCATGTGGATGCTACCCACCACATGGAATGCAAAGATACAATTGGCTGCTGCAACAACTCCCATCAAACACAATAACAGCTCTTGGAAATAAAGTAATAAACAAGGAAATAATCCTGTTAGTACTCACAGTTGCTTCATAGACGCACAGAAGAAAATGTCCAGTGCATGGGAAGCATCTTAATTGCTTGTTTATGTTTATGTTTATGTCAGGGCAGCCAGTCAATGTGACTGTAATTCACTCCTTTGCCACAAGGCGTCGCTGCTAGACTTTCCAACAGCTGGTCTCACCCCAGCGCTCCTTTTTTTAATGTCTTTGAGCATTGCACTTTGGCTGTAAAATGTTTAATGAGGGGCTCTGTTTGAGAATTAAGCTACATCTGCTGTGTGTGCCAGCATAATTAAAGGTTATTAGTTTACCTAAAATTACTGCGTGAATGGAGGAGTGAGGTCGTTTATGGACATGGAAAGTACTATCAGCATGCCTTGCATCTTCATAAGAATAAATAAATACATTTGTATTTATTTATGTATTTTACATTCTTAGGTGTAGGTTTACATGGCACTACTTTGAGTTCTGAATATTTTAATCATGTATAATTGCTGACTTGTTGAATGTGTTTAATCCAGTAGAAAGTCTGAATTTCTTATGAAGGTGCTGAGTTCTTATTTAACTTGATCTGAGCTAAAGTGCAGCGGGTAGACAGCAGCAGTTCTTTGTGTCCTTCAGCCAGGAAACAAACAGACTCTTTAGAAAGAGATGCTTCATGTGACACTTTGAAGAAGACCTACACACAGAAAGTCAGAATGTATTCTCTCATAAACAAACGTTTGTTTACAACATGAAGCAGCAGAATGAGACACATGAGAAAAAGCTGAAGTGACCTCACTGCTTAAATGGAGACAGTTTAGATACCGTTGCAACATTTTTTCCACAACAGAAGAAATATTTACAGTAGTATTGATTATTACAGCTGTATGAACTAAATTTACACTTTTACAGATCAGAATCATCAAAATTATCTGAATAATTTGAAACTGAAAAGTACATTTTTACATTTTATTTGACTGAATATTTTCTGACACTAAAACAGGCATTAAAGGCAGAGTCTTACAGTCTGTTGGTGGATAAAGTCTTACCCAAAAGCTCTGATGGCTCATTGTTTTTCTCTTTTCTTTCTCCTCTAAAAACAAAGAAATGAAAGCACACAGACAGACTGGAGGTAGAATTGTTCCTACTGTTATTCCCAGTGCAATAGCAATGCAGAGGATGATTTTTCCTGGACTCTCTGGTTGTGGCCTGAAAGTTGGTCTCTGAGGCTGGAGCTGATCAGCAGCTGAAAAAGATAAAATAATATTTGTTCACACTTCATTGTGCACAGAATTAAAATATGGGCTATCTGAACTTCAACCCTAATGATGTTTGTTGCCATGTATTTCCTATGTGAGACAGTCTAATCTCTGCAAATAATGCAGTTTCTGCAGCCTCAATCAAGTCTACTTTAACAGCTCAGACAGTGATAATTATCTTAAAAAAATAATCTAATAATCAATTTACCACTGACATTGAGTTCACATCTGCCAACACCGAAGCCATAATCTGTGTTCACCTCACACAGGTACAGACCCGAGTCCTCAGTCCTGAGTCTGGACAGTTGAAGTCTGATTCGTCCTTCTCTGAGGGCGTCTTTGTCACTCTGGACTCGTCCTGAAAACTTTTCATCCTGAGACTCTGAGACCTCAACACCTTCATGAACATGATACAGGACTGAGTCGTTACGATCAGTTATCAGGTCACAGAGGATGTTGAGAGTTTTGGAGGATCTGTGAGGTTTGGTTGTGAACGTCCACTCCAGTGTGATGTTGTGGTTCTCCTCTGCCTGATAGGAGGTCTGTGTCACATTCACTACAAATGATCCTGTTGAGGAGACAGAGAGGGAAAGAGAGGAGCAGACACACTGAGAACTGGAACAAATCTGTTGTTGAGCTTTATTTGGAGTTCATAAAGTGAAGGTGTAAACTAACCAGAGACACATGAGGTGAGGATGATGAGCAGCAGGATCCTGCAGATCATCTTCTCCCTGTGAGAGGAGACAGAGGTGAAGAGTCATGAACACAAGCCCAA
>VUQI01064201.1:13514-49633 GCA_015106735.1 Paratilapia polleni
GGTTTAACAAAAAAAAAAAAAAAAAAAGCATTTACTGTTTAGAAATTACAGCCATTTTTATACACAGTCCCCCATTTTCAGAGGCTCAAAATTAATTGGACAAGCAAACATAATTTTAAATATAAGGACTGTTTTTAATACTTGGATGAAAATCCTTTATAGTCAATGACTGGCTGAAGTGCAGAACCCATGGACATCACCTAATGCTGTGATGCTCTGATAGACCTTTCCTGCAGCTGCCTTCAGTTGCTGCTTGTCACAGAAAGCAACAGCTCCTAAAATAGCTTAGCTGAACTTTAGTCCAACTGTACCACTGCCAGCAATACACCCTTGGTTACTTGCCTGACAACACTGTAGACTTTACTTATCTTTATATTTCACATGTGATCTGCAGAGAGGCACAAAAGAGTAGAACAGGAGCAGCATTTATTATTCTAGATTGGTGTTTATCAGTTTGCACAAGAAAAATACTTACTATACTGTTAGCAGTGCAGGGGATTGAGAATACAAGACCATCAAGAGCAATCTTTGCTTGGACTTACTTAGGCTTACAGTAATATTTTCATGCATACTGGCACATTTGGTGTCAAAAGAGATGAAAAAGCATGAGACTGGAAAGGAAGCCACAAAAAGCTTTTACATTGATTTGGCAGGTTAGACTCAGCAGGACAGAGATGACCAGCATAATAAAGCAGAAACTGGGGGAAAGGTGGAATAAAGTTTAAAGTTAGAGTTTAAAGAAAAATGGGAGAAATGAGGTGGGCAGGGAAAAGGAGAGACACACTGGAATAAAAAGTAAACTATTTAAAACACAGAGATAGTTCAGGAATAGGAATGGGCAGTTCATGTAATGTGAATACACTGCCAGAAATATGAGGCAGCTGATTCAAAACCTCAGAAGATAAAAGTAAATGTAGTTCTAATCGATTTTTTAAAAACACAACTTATTTGCCAAAGAGAATGAGTTTTGTTTTTAGTGCTGTAAACAAATATTAAACAATCAAACTCTGTGCCAGCTGATGGCGGTAATGTCACAATTTGTTTTTGGCTTAAAAAAGAAAAGAGGAGTGCCTGCTGTGTGTCAGTAGATCTCCATGTTTACAGTCATTGGTCTACACAGTTTGTAGTCATGACGTTAACCTTGAACTTGGAGCTTTTGTCCAATCAGGAGCTTCGGTTATGAGTACCAGGAAGCAGGTGTTCCTGGAGAAAACACCGGAGATTAAACGTTCCTCTGATGGACATCAGCGTCTAATCTTTATCTCCAGGGCTGATGGGACGAGTCGAAGTACAACATCTTGAACGTTAGCTGTTGGTGATGAAGGCAGGTTGTGGGGCATTAAATATTAATCCGCTTCCTTCTGTCCTCTGCCGTTGTGTCGGTTAACGAGCTCGCGTCATACCGTCGGCTAGCAGCTGTAGTTAGATAGATTACTGACATGTTTTTGACCCATGTGGAGCTATGGAAAATATACTGGGAATGTGTTTCCAGGCCATACACGGTGATCATCTGCTCCCTCACGGCCGCACTATACTATCTGTGGGGCCGCAAGTGTCAGGTCAGTCACTGCGGTCAAAGTTAGCGGTAATGACTGCACTATATCCGCTGTAATATCCAATTTTATTTTATTTTTTCGCATTTTATTATCTTTAAAGTGATGATTATGACATCCGATGAGGTCCTATTCTGAATTATATTTTATTAATTAATTATTATTGTATTTATTTATTTATTTAGTTAGTTATTTTTTTTTTTACAATTTTCAAGCTTATTTAATATTTTTTTTTGATAATTTTACCGTTTTTAGTGTTTTTGAGTACAGAGCTGAGAATCTTTAAGATATGATTTTTATGATTCTCTTTTTACTAACTTTATTTTGCATACAAGCAAAATCCTGCTTTGAGATTTTATGAAATTCTCTAGTAATAATGTTATGTTATGTGTATAATCCGTATATGAGATATTATACTTATTTTACAAAGTTAAACTCTCTTTTTTATAGATTTAATAAATAACACTTGAAGAAAATTATGGTTATGAGTGGACCTAATGGTAATTTTGTAATGCTTTAACCCATTTAGCATTTTTAAACAGCATATCAACTATATTCATATTAAGCACTGTGCTAAAGTTTAAACACTAAAACTAAAATGAAGATGAATTCAAAGTAATGCAAAAAAAAATTCTTCATTTGTTTACAAAATGCAGAAAAAATGAACAAGTATCTAAAATATCTCCACAGACTGTGTGCAGAAAAACAAAGAAGAGATACTGAATTTTCAATTTATTATATTCAGATATTATTTTCGAATATCTAAATTGTTGGTAAGCCTTATTTTCTGTCTGTCAGCTACTTACTGAGTGAATGCTATTGTGCAGCGTTACCTCAAATTTTTCAGGTGATGTAGTTTTTGTAGAGCAGGTATTTTTCACTGCACCCACACTACCTCTACATGCCTCTCATACTGCCTTTCTTTTCACTCTTTCTTGTTTCCCTTGCCTGTCGTGCTTTGCATTCTTGTCTCTGACAGGTGTGACTCTATAAACACTTGTATATTGTAACACCTTCATTTGGTCTCATTTCCTCTCAGGCACCAGCCCTGGTTTGCAGCAAGGCTTTCAGCGCATTCCTCCACAAGCGCTGTCCTGTGGTAGCTGAGCGCTTCAGTCCCACTCCCTGGTGCTGGGGAGGCCGGCTTCAAACGTTGGTCTGTGCCGTCATAAAGTCCAGACCCCCTGTCAGTTATCGCAAGTAGGAAGAAACCCTTGTTGTTTCTCTTGCTGACACAGACATGTTGTTTTTCAATTAAGCACTATTTACTTGAGGGTTGAAAGTCTTAACTTAAACATTTCATTAAATAATGAATGTCTTGTCCCCTCCCTTCATCTCCCAGTGAGCTGATTCATACGGTCGATGGCGGTCAGATCACTCTTGACTGGGTGGACAATCAGGCCAGTGTGACCTACCCAGACTCCTCCACACGTCCCACAGTACTCATCCTCCCAGGGATTACAGGAAACAGCCAGCAGTCCTATGTGCTTCACGCCGTTAGCCAGGCCACACGCCACGGTTACAGGTCACCTGTGCTCCTCGCACAAAACACAAATTTCTATTCACTGAGTACATATGAAATGAATGGATCTTGAAGCAGTAGAAAGTTTACAGCAAGCAGACAACTTATGTAACTTGTGCCCAGTATTTGCCTGAAGCTGTTTCCACAAATACTTTCCTTTCTAGATGTGTGGTCTTCAACAACAGAGGCCTTGGAGGGGAGGAGTTGCTGGTGAGTACAATGAATACCTAACAAATTACAGTCATGTCAAATTTGATTCTCAAAATTTGTTAAGCAACATTTCAACACACTCTGTGAGGTTGTTTCACATTTTAGAGCCTATTTGTTGGGGTAGATTTGACATTTTCTTCCACATGTAAATGTGTATGATGTAGAGAGCATCTCCCGATATGAAAGGAGTTCACCAGATTTACCCCACTTTTACAGCACGGTAACAGTATGAAAGTAAAAGCATGTTAATCATCCCGATTTTCCCAAGAAAATCATAAGTCAAGTGTTTTTTTTTTTTATTCATTTTTGGGCATTCTTAGCCTTTATTTGACAGGAACGTGCAGAGAGTAGACATGAAAGTAGGTAGTGAGTAGGGGGGGAATGACATGCAGGGAATAGTTTGGGGGACTCGAATCCAGACCCCTGCAAGGATTCTAGCCTTTGTTATATGGGTTGTCAGCTCAACCAAGTGAGCTATAATAGTGCCCAAGTGTTTTCTTTTAAATATCTTCTTATTAACTTATTTAATCTCAATTTAAAACAGTTTCAGATGTAGAAAAAAATGTGAATTGAAAGTATTTTCTATGTGTCTAAAGTCTAATTTAAGATTTTCCACGGATATGTTGCTCTGCAGTTGTCCAAAAACTATTAAAAATTGCATCACTGTACTGGATGACATGTTCCATTATTATGATGAACACTGACTCACTTTGAGTCTGCTGTAAATACTCACTAGAACACCGGGTGTGTTATTATCCACAACTGAAAATGGTTGCAGCCAATGCACAATTTACTGCTGTTTGAGTTTGCTAAAAACTGCTGTGCTCAGCTACTTTTTACCCAATAAAGTTATACATTTGTGACCAGTTTTCAAAGCTTAATTTCTTCATTTTTAAAAGCATTGTTGGTTTTGGTGTTTTTCTTGACAATAGCGTAGATGTGGATGGATTTTACAGTAACAATAGCAGTAACAGAAAATCTGACCTTTAAGCACTGCTTGTAACTCCCCTCCTGTGCGTCCCTCTGCTCGCTTGAGACGCCAGTCACCTACTGCGCTGCCAATACTTCAGATCTTGAGCGTGTGATGCAACATGTGAAGGGACTCTACCCCAATGCTCCTGTGCTTGGTGCTGGTGTGTCTATGGGAGGGTGAGTTGGTGCATAGTGTTTCCTGGCTTGCATTTGTGGTCCGAGATTTCTCCTCCCTTTTTTTCCACACCTGTTTTTTTTTCCTCTTCTTTTGCCCCCTGCAGCATGGTATTGTTAAACTACCTTGCTCGTAAGCGCACTGAGTCAGGGATGGTTGCAGGCATCACCATCTCTGTACCCTGGGATTCACTGAAGTCCTCTGACTCGATGGAAGAACCTCTCAACTGGCTGCTCTTCAACAAACACATCACAAGATCCTTGCACCGTGCTGTCACCAGGTCGGACAAGTTGTATGTTCTTAAATGTAGTTTAACAGTTTGTATTTGTAAACACAGTCAAATAAAAAAAAAAAAAAAATCTGTTTCTCACAGGCACAGGCAGATTTTCGAGAAAGTGGTGGATGTTGACTTTGTCCTGAAGGTACAGCACATTATGACTCACAGATTGTCATTTCCTTGTATGTATAATTTACTTTTCATTCTTTGTCATCTCATTTCACGTCCTCTTCTAGGCTCGGACCATCCGTGAGTTTGATGAACGCTTCACGTCTGTGGTGTTTGGTTATAAGTCATGTATGGATTATTACCACGATGCCAGTCCAGGCAACAAGCTCCCCAGTACAGCCGTGCCCATCTTGTGTCTCAATGCTGCCGATGACCCCTTCTCTCCACAAAATGGTGAGTAGACAGTAGACAACTTCTTGTTCAAAGAGGAAGATTAGTTTATATACGTCTCAGATCGAACTAATCACAAGTAGCTAGGAAGAATTAAAAATGCATCACAAACAAGAGCTTGGGTCTCAGGAGGTTAAATGTGAAGGTTGTCTGTCATTTCCAAAAAAATTAGCAAATTGTGTAAAATATAAATTAAAATAGGATGCCATGGCTCAACTGAAAAAAAGTACAAAAGAACATTTTAAATATTAAGACTATAAAAAGTGTAATGATAAAGGAAACACTTAGTGGAACTTTAGTAACATGCTTGGGTATAAAGAGAGCATCCCAGAGAACCTGACCCCACCTGCAGAAATGACGGTGGGTTCAGGACTATGTGGACAAAGACTATGTGGACAAATAGTTTAACCATTTAACAGCAACGTTTCTTGAAGTAGAATTACAAAGAATTTGGGGATTTCAGAGAATCCATAGAATACAGAATCGTCTGTATGCAAGGGACAAGGCTGAAAACCAGTATTAGATGGCTGAGATTTCCAGGCACTCAGGTGGCACTGGGTTAAATAATTCTCAGTGGATTCAGGAACACTTCTGAAAACAGCTGTCAGTGAACACAGTTCATTGCTGCATCCACAAATGCAAGGTAAAACTCTCCCATGGCCAAAAAAAGCATTGTCTTCTTTGCGTGTGAGCTCATTTAAGATGGACTAATGCAAAGTGACTGTAGCTGTGTAACATTATGAAAAATCCCATTCTTCAACATAGTACCCCTCTCCTTCTCCAACACACGCACACACACAAACACACAGGGTTTCACTGACTGGTGTAACAACAACCTTAGAGATTTTTACTTCTGCATTAAATCTACGCCATAACCTGACAAACCTGACATGCACCTCCCTAGAAATTTAACTACACATTGCATCGACAAAGCCTGCAGCGACTGCGATTGGCCTGTTCAGTACCGTCAATTCCTCCTATGGATTTCCAGCTACTTCTTTTTCTGCCGCCAGTTTTCTAATTGACTGGAAGAGAACGGATCAACTCGGAAGAGAGAAACTCCACCGCCTGTTAGTGTTTTTGTAGCAAAATTGCGGAGCAACACGGGCACATCTGCACAAGTATAAATGCTTGCAACAGCGTTGGCCACTTGAGTAGGCAGTGTCGTAGGCCCTAATAGATTCAACGCAGAAGTGTAAATTAAGCTTGAACCATTTGTAATCGCTGAGTATTTATAGTCCTTTGTTTTATATTTCACTTAATTTTATTTAATCACAGATGTTGAAGTGACTTTTGCCTAATATCTCCAGGTGACAAAAAGTTTCTGATTTATGATTCTGCTTTCTGCCTACTGGGTTGTCTGTTTACATTAATTCAGACTTTTTTTTCCTCCAATGTATTTCCTGCCCTGACAGCCTTCCCAGTGACCATAGTCCAGGACCTTCCTAATGTTGCCCTTGTATTGACAGCCCACGGGGGACACATTGCCTTCTTGCAGGGTTTGTTTCCTCGAGGTGAAAGCTACATGGAGCGCCTGTTTAGCCAATTTGTGCATGCAGTCTTTGAACACCCAAAGGAAATCAAGCGAGCCTGCAGTATCAAAGAGGAGCCGGTGAAGGAATGAGTGAATGCTAACTACAACGAATATGAAGGCACTTACATTGAAGTAATCCAACACTTGCGCCTGCAACTTTTCTCATCTACCTCATGACCTCAGGTTCATGTTCTATAGGCGGTCATAAAAAAAAAAAAAATGACAGTGAAGTGAAAGCACAGAAGCCATTTTTAAGTTTTTAATACATTTTAGTGCATCTGAAAAAATTGTTTGTCAATTGAATGCTACTAGCTTTCAGTCATAAAGTCAGAGTAAGGCCGCCCCAGCTGCACAGCACATCTGCAGTGTGTAGAATGCAACATAATACAAACCGCTATTAAAGAAGTGAAGAAGTGATCATGAGAATTAGAAACAGCATTACTGTTGTTTTCCTCTTGATAATGATGTTATATTTCTTTTGCATCAAATACTTCTTTAGTTTTGCAAGAATTGTTTTCCTCAAGTTTTGTGGCATGCCTTAAAAGATTAAACTTTCCTGTGTAAACCATGCATGCTGTACAGTGTGTACAGGACATCAGTGGTAAATGAGCTGACACTTTGTAAAGACCAGTAACACTCAGTGTGGTGCTTCAGATATTTGTATCTTCTGCTATAAATTGTAATGAAGGATTGTAAGCGTTTCACAAGGACCAGATCAGTATGTATGTGTACTGAATGTATTTTCATTATCTGTCAGCAATATGCCAGTTTTGTGTTTGTATTACCAACAGTGCACTGATTAAAATGTACGCCACTTTATTGTGCTAGGCTGTATTAATGCATGCTTCATGTCATTTTTAACAGAAGCCACTGTTGACCGTTAACCTGAAGTGTTTTCAGTCATCAACATGAAGATAATAGCTGTTAATGGTGCTAATTGGTGGCTTGTAATTGTCAGCATGAGGAGTTGTTTTCATTTTTCAGAAGGAAAAAGAGGCTTTTCATAAGCATCCCTCATGAATTCATCAGCTATTTGCATGTATTTACCTTATTCACCTGCCTTTAATATCTCTGTTTTTAAACTCACACTTTGTTTTTAATTGCACTTGTGTTTGAGCTGTAAACACAATCACAGCACTTTTGCAATATCATTTAAAGGTGCAATATTTGGGCATTGTATTTTTTGATCGTGTGTCATGTAATTGCTCTTGAATTAAAGGATGATAAAGATCGACTGGCGATTTTACATCTTGAATTTGGTGTGAAGCTTTAAATGTCCATGCATTGCGATCAATAGCAACGCACAATAGGGACCAACCTAGTGATGCATGCTAAACAAGCACGCATCACACAGTAATGGAAAAATGTCATAACGCACGTGCTGCCTGTCAGCCAGCTACCCTTCAGTTGCGCCGCTGAAATCCAAGGCCTTTTATCTCTGAGTGGTGGGGTCATTAATGTTGCTGATTAACCAGGAAGATATCAATAATTAACTGTGAACAATAAAAGCCCACGCCCTCTGTCACAATGCTAACCCTCTAACCTCATTTAGAGTCATTTGTGGCCTAGAAAACATCCAGTGGCATTTACTCTGTGGAAAAACAGGAACCTGAAGAAGTGGGCACTTTCCAAATCTGGTAGATATAATCTACCCTCGGCTAAAATAGTTCCCCACAACTCCAGCTCTTAGGTGAATGCAACCCTTTAGAGGAAAGGTGCTCGTTGTGAACATTTTAAAAAAAAAAGACAAAAATGTGAAGGTAGAAGAAGGGAGGAAGCATGGGAGAAAATATCTGTAATGAATTGCGTAGCTTTTGTGCTTCTAGTACCTTAACTGCACTTCCCCTTTGTGTCAGCTTTTACAGTGACTTGTTTGCTTGTGCTACCACTTTAATTTCCTCTCTCCTTGGTTATCTGCATCAGAAAGAAACTATTATTGCTAATAAATGTCACAGAAATCATCATTACATCGGTTTCTCCACAAAAGTAACAAAATAATACAAACGATGCATAAATGAAACACCCTAGTATTCTTTCAGGATGAATAAAATGCCATAACATCACACTTTAGCTGTGTGTTTTGTCAGACCAGTATCATTTTTACAGCTCAACTTTCTCCCCAGCCCATCCTCCTCCTCTTCCTCTTGTATTCCTCTACCTGATGCGATAGGAGGAGCCTCAGGTTATGGTTAATGATTCAACACCAGAGCTGTTGAGATTGATAGATACAGAAAGAGAAGGAAAGAGTAAGAGAGAGAGAGAGGGAGGTGGAGAGAAGTAAAAATAGTAAAAACTGTAGACAGGCAAGTGTAAGCTGAGAAAGTATGCAGAGGCAGGAAAAGTAGAAGAGGGAGTAATGATAGAGAGGTTGCAGACTGCATGTGTTGTGTCTGCTCAGGTGTGTCCAGTCTGTAGATCATCTCTTGGGGTCAAGCGGGTCAGAAGAACTGCATACAAAGCAAATACTTCTCTGCAGAGGAAAGTGGATATTGGGAGCAGTTCAGGGTGATTACTTGGCTCCTGTGATCCATGCAGCCTTTATAGGCTGGACATTCACTCATCTTGTCTACTGATCACACAATGCCTGCAGGTGAGTGTGACTTCAGCTTGTCCATCCACAGATTAGGTAGACAGACAGATCATTTCTAAAAATATATTCTTTATGATGGCTCACTGTGTTTAAAGTACAGATCAGCTTCAGTTCAGCATAAGTCTTTTTTTAATTTTTGATTTACTATGATGATTAACATTACAGATCTATTTTGCATATGCCAAAAACCCTAACAAATAAGATGAGAATGCACATTAAAGACAAAGGACATGAGTTTTTCCCAGGTTTCTCTTACAGTGTATCTTATGAGAATTCAGCTGTAGTTACACATGGCCATAAATTAATAATGAAGCAGTATAAGGTGGGCTGTATGCTGGCTGTATCAGTATAATGGTAGCTGGCATCGTGTTCCTGCTGTGCAGCTGAAAAGCAGACACAAATGCCTGTTTTTCTGTTGTTGTTGTTGTCTGCTCTAATGTCACACTTCCCAGGCTCTTCCAGGATCATTTGCTGGAAGGATCGCTGCATTAAGTTTATTCAGTCTTTAAATAATATCCCAGATTTTTTAGTCATTGTAACACATTCAAAACAAAATGAACCAATAATGACAGAAGTATATGTAACCACCTATCAGTTGCCCCAGGCTGAAGAAAAACTGAGCGATTACCCTCATTAAATGTTGACCTGCAGGCACTAAAGGTTATCCTCTCAGTCTGCCCAGAGTGTCTTTCCCAACAAGTTCCTGGAAAGCTTACAAATTGTGTTTGTGCATGAGTCCGTCTTCGTGTGTGCTTTGGTGGCAGGTTAACAAAACTCCCTGCGGCAAATCAGATTTTCAAGTAAGCTGCAACTTGTAGGAACATATTTTTATGTTCCCTGCAAGCTTTAAATGACCATTAAGCTTTTTCTTTTCTGGAACACGCTTATCAACACTATGAACTGCAGTTGCATGGTTTTCTGTAGTGGAATTCCTGAAAAAAATATCTAATTTAGGTTGCTGTGAATGCTTTATCTTTGTTAAGTGCCCAAGCTGTCTACCCAACTCTTTTTCTATTACAGGAGCTGCTTATAGTTCCCTGTCACAGTGTATTACTAAGTGACTTTATGATTTAGTTTAATCTCAGATCTGTCCAATGTTCAGGGTGAGGCAGTAGTAACCTAGGGTCACGTGATGTGTGCAGAGATCACAGACAAACAGCCTGTTCACCTGTGTGTTTAGTAGAAATGGTCAGATAACCAACGGCCTGGTGTTTGTATCGATTGGAGTGTTTTGTCTCAGTAGAGACATAAATGTCATTCTAAAAACAGGAAAAGAAACCTTGTTTACAGAGCCTCTCTTCACAGGTCACCTTGGTTAAGAGAGATATTGGATCTGGCCTGTGGTTAACCTCATTGTTAATCTCATGCAGCAGTGCTAATGAGTGTGTGTCACTTAACATGTTAGCATGCACACACTTTTGTTGCTTTGCTTGTTTCCCTCAAACACCTGCTTACACACAGTAGCAGAGGTTTTTGATGTGTCATATCACTGTAACAACACACAAGCAGAAAATGTAAATAAAGTACACATAAGCACACAGCCTGCAAAAAGCTAATTTAATGGGGTTTTATACTACTTTGACAGGTTTTGTGCCATTATCGGTTAGAGAAACTGTAATAGATCTTTAGCAAATGCTGGGAGGGTGTGACAGCATTCAGAAAGCACCCTGTTGACTGTCCATCATTAGTCTGCATTATTCAGTGGGGTTCTTGCTGTGTGCTGGCAGTTCAGTGCTTTGAGAAAAAGGCATCAGCACAGTTACAGTTTAAATATCACAGTTAGGGCTTTGTGTGTAGGGGTTTCCACAAATATCACAACATCTGTGGCTGTATTTTATGTCTGTGTTCAGATGCATAATTTACACACCTTCTCTCTTTTTTTTCCTATTATATCAGGCCCTCTCATAAATCTTTACTTTTTTTCCCCCCTCTGCAGCTATGGAGAAACAAATAGAGGACCTGAAGCAGCAGCTAGAAAAGCAATGTCTGATCAACCAGGAGCTGCAGAGGCAAAATAAGGACCTAGGTGAGTACAACAATAACTATATAAGCCTATAGGGTCTGTGCCTAGCAATATAAAGTGGCTTGAGGTGACTATTATTGTGAATGGGCACTATATAAATAAATTCATTAAAGCTGGAGCTCTCAAATTTTTGATGACTGTATGCAAATTTAGAGAACTAGCATATGATTGAGGCTTGCACAGGACTTTTACTGCATAATGTGTCTGGTCAGACTATGGTGATTTATGTTGGTAATTGCCATTTTTGTGTTGATTTATAGGTTTGTTTTTAGTCGTTAGTAAGGGGGGTGTTTTATTTCTTACCTCAGCTCTATTTGCCAGTGTTCAGAGGGTCTGCTATGTGTCGAAACTGACAAGGAATGCTCGTGTGGTCTTGTTATGCACTGCTATAACACAGAATGACATGAGCCAATTTATTAGCTACATCTGTTCAAAGGCTCATTAACTCAAATATCTAAACAGCCAATCACATGGCAGCAACTCAATGTATTTAGGCATGTAGACATGATCAAGATGACCTGCTGAAGTTCAAACTGAGCATCAGAATGGGGACGAAGGGTGATTTAATTGTCTTTGAACATGGCATGAGACAGGCTGGTCTGAGTATTTCAGAAACTGCTGATCTGCTGTGATTTTCCCACACAACCATCTCTAGAGTTTACAGAGAATGGTCCAAAAAAGAGAAAATATCCAGTGAGTGGCAGTTTTCTGTGTGAAAATGCTTTGTTGATGTCAGAGATCAGAGGAGAATGGCCAGACTGGTTCGATTTAGTAGGAAGGCAATGGTAACTGAAATAACCAGTTGTTACAACCAAGATAACACATGGAACCTTGAAGCAGATGGGCTACAGTAGCAGAAGACACACCGGGTGCCACTCCTGTCAGCTAAGAACAGGAAACTGAGGCTACAATTTGCACGGGCTCACCAAAATTGAACAATAGAATATTGGAAAAATATGGCCTGCTCTGATGAGTCTTTATCTGCTGTAACATTCAGATGGTAGGGGCAGAATTTGTCATAAACAACATGAAAGCATGGATCCATCCTGCCTTGTATCAAAGCTTCAGTGTGGTGGTGGTGTAATGGTGAGGTTGATATTGTCTTGGCATACTTTAGGCCCTTTAGTACCAACTCAGCATTGTTTAAACATCACAGGCTACCTGAATGTGGCATGTCACAAAGCTCAAATCATCTCAAGCTGGTTTCTTGGACATGATGAGTTCACTGTACTCAAAGGGCCTCCACAGTCACCAGATCTCAATCCACTAGAGCACCTTTGGGATGTGGTGGAACAGGAGATTCACATCATGGATGTGCAACTGACAAATCTGCAAGAACTGTGTGATGCTATCGTGTAAATATGGGCCAAAATCTCTGAGGATTTCAGCAGCTATAATCGTTTCCAGCACCTTGTTGAATCAGTGCCATGAAGAATTAAGGCAGTTTTGAAGACAAAAGGGGGTCCAACCTGGTACTAGCAAGGTATCTAATTAAGTGGCCTGTGAGTGCAAAATGTAAACAAGGGATGCATCAAACAAAAAACAAAAATGAAACCTTATTTCTGGGATCATGGTTTCTGGGATCACCGCCTGGGATCAGTTATCAGCATGACCCCACACACTGTATATAAAAGATGGATTCATTGGTTTGTGGACTTAAATTGAGCATTTTTTAAACCACAGTGAGTGGTGGATCTGACTGAGACACTATATGCTCACATGGTTGTGACTTGTCAGTCATAAATGTAATATAAAGTGCCTTGAGGTGCCAAAAACATGCTTTATGTTATTGCTCATTTTTCTTTAATTGTGTCCTTAATTTACAAAATGGATGTCAATCTGTGTTGAAAAAGACTTGAAACTAGCAATTCAGACAATAAACTCATCAAGAAAGTATTTAGTGAGGTCATAAATCAAGAGAGAAATAGGGTCAATCTGGGGTCTTTCATTAATTTTGTACTCAGAGCAGTTACCCCCTGCTGGCCATTGAGAGAATTCACTGACACGTTGGCTTCACTCTTCACTCTTCACTCTTCAGGCTAAATCCATCTTTTATGTACAGTCTATGCAGGCACCAAATGAAAAAAATCAATTAGAATTTAATAGCAGCACCAATAAAAGCACAAATTAGCCCCAAATTTAAAGCCACTCACAAATTTATCATTAAACTGTAAGCTGTAAATGACTTCAATCTATAATCAGGGACACGTTAGGAAGTGCATATTTCTACATGGTTAAAAAAAGAAATATCTACCAAAAAAATCAGTGTCTGTATCTGCATCATGTGTTTTGCACACTGAATATGTTTTTTTTTTTTTGCTTTTAAATCCACAGAACAACGACTCCTTGAGAAAGAAAAACTTCTGCAGGAATTGCAGAGTCAGTATCATGATTTGGGTAAGTGGCCAGCAAGGGCATAAGGAACAGGGACTCGCACACACACCTACTTACACGCATGATTCATGTAATCTCTGATGGTGATCTGTAACCCTCCATTTGTTTTTGTTATAGAGTTTCCCTCTCAGACCAGTAATGAGATTGAACCTGAGGTCAGGAAGAGCCGCGCAGCTGTCATAGCTCCAGAACCAATCCCGGAGAACCTGGAGATTAAGAGGGCTAGGGTCAAGAAAACTGTCAGGTCAGTGTCAGCACCTTTCCACAACCTACATAATACACAGTGGTTTGCATGTTGTATGGAAGCTCCCCTAGATGACTTCTTTGACCTTCTATCGCCAGTGAGACGAGCCTGATTGTTAAAGCTATCCAGAAGAATGACTTCCTGAGCCGACTAGATGATGAGCAAATAGCCATGATGGTGGATCTCTTAAAGGTATCAAACTTCAAACCTGGGGAGGAAGTCATTAAGGAAGGCTCTGAAGGAGACAGCATGTACATAGTGGCAGGTGGGGACACGTCTGAGTGTGTATGGATGTCTGCTATTGCTATATGTGTATGTGGATTATTGCTAAAATTCTGTTTGAATATCTTAATTTCATAGACAAACAAACTTTAATATTAAAAAAGCATTTTTCTTCTTATAGTTGGTGAGCTCCTAGTCACCCAGTCTGGCCGCAACCTCCGAACTCTAACTAGTGGTGATATATTTGGGGAGTTGGCCATTCTGTACAACTGCAAAAGGACAGCAACAGTTAAAGGTCAGCCTGTATAATCTATGATGCCTCTTAGAGGCTTATGCAGATACAGTGATTTTGTACTTATTTGTATAGATATACAGTAAATGTCAAATTATTGTGCAATGTGTGTGGTGACATTCAGGGCTTTTGTCTCTGCTCTAATACATGGCCGTATATGTTCTCTGTACAGTTGAGATAAAAAATAAACTTTTTGGCAAAAATGTGTAACATTACATTTGGAGGAAAAATACACTGCACGCTAACACGAAAACCTCAACCCAATTGCAAAGCACGGTGGAGGGAGTATCATGGTTTGCTTTGGTACTTCAGGGCTTGGACACCTTACAATCACTGAGGGGACAATGAATTGACTGGAAGCACTAGTACATCAACAATAAAATGGCTGAAAAAGAAGAAATTCTTATTTCGAGAGGACCAAAATGGTATTCTGATCGAGACTGAGGAATGGTCCCAAATCCCAAAAGTAGATGCAGAAAACATCTGATGGAGGATGTTGCTGCTTGTCACATACTTTTGGAGTCACATTTTGATACGTAGGGTATGCCTTTACTGTACCATCAGTTCTCATTCTGGAGGAAAGCCCTTTTTGGATTAGGAGATGTAAAAATGTGACAAAAGTTGGTATTATGAGGCATAGATCAAAGACTTCCCCACAGATTTTGCATTCTGAATGTTTTACTTTCATTTTTGACTTTTTTTTCCAGTCACTGTAGGTTTGTAGGTTTAAGTTCCAAAACCACTTGGTTACAACACCAACAGAGTGCATTTGGCTATGTTTTTATGTCGTCTTTTTCAGATGTTGAGAGACTACCCTGCATTAGATGAATATAAGAACAGTATTTGTCAGTTTTCAATCAACTCAAATCTCTGTAATTATGACAGATTCACTAAACTTTTGTTGGAACTGAGTTTGAATGTGTCTATGCTACATGGTTCACCTAATCCAATGCTCAGTTTTTGTATGAAACATTCATTTCTGTTATCATACACGCATGTTGCAGCAAAGACACCAGTACATCTGTGGTCCATGGAGCGACAGACTTACAGAACCATCATAACCAACAAGTCCAAGAAGAAACGGGAACAGCTCATGGGGTTCCTGAAGACGTGAGTTTATAGACTCTGCAGCCAGGATGGATCTAATATCAGTATTGTTGAAGTTGAAGGAACTGCTGAATATTTTTAAAACTATTGTCAAAAAAATTGGATCTATTCAGGACACTGTAACAGTGTTGGTACTTCCCCCCCACTGATGGAACAAATCATCCCCTTTATTTCTAATTTTTCTCTTAAATGTGTATTTGCTGTTACAGGGCCCATACTCTGAAAGACCTGAATCATGTCCAGTTGTCCAAAATCATTGACTCCATGGAGGAGGTCTGTATCTTGATGTCTGAATGTTACCAGTAACCTTTTTTATTGTGATACCACAATAAAATATGCAGTTCCACTGGAGATAAACACAAGGATGTTTTTTTTAGTTCCTGAAATTTACCTGAATCTATAATTTTAAGACAAAGAAATTATAATATTGTAAGAATATATGGAATCCCCCCCTGCCCCCTGACGTCCTTGTTTTTATAATTTTGTCTTTTGCAGGTGAAATACCAGGACAAAGATGTTATAGTTCGAGAGGGAACAGAAGGAAACGCATTCTACATCATCCTCAAAGGAGAGGTAATAATGTCTTAATGTGCATATTTGACAAAGAAACTGCTCATTGATTAAGTTAAGCTAACGGGCCAATTATACACAGTGTTTATATACAGCCTATTTCACAAACTCATATTTTTGTTGTGTGTGTATACTGTATATACTTTCTTCTTTGTCTTTCTGTGTGTGTTTCTCCTCAGGTGTTGGTGACTAAGAGCGTGAATGGTCATCAGAAGCAGATTCGCAGGATGGGAAAAGGGGAGCATTTCGGGGAACAGGCCCTCATACGGTAACTATGGAAACACAACATATGCCTGAGGACATTTGTGAGAGCCTCGTGCAACATGGTCTGCTCTTCACGCTGTCCTCAGTTGCTGTCAACTTTGACATTTTTGGTTGCAAATTCTGCAGAGTATCCTCTGAATGTGAGGTCTTTAGGCAGAAACACAATCTCCACAGTTCTGTTGAAATGCAAATGAGTCAGTGAAGCAAATGTATTGCTGTGGGTGTCAGTAGAGCTGCATAAATACAGAAACGCAGTGTGTAATCCACCAGTGGAACAACAGACATTGTTTTGATTATACAAGGAGGATATTGGATTTTTAATAAATATCAAATATCATCCAGCTTGTGTTATTTGCCTCTAATTTGCAGCTTCACAGTTTTATTGGCAAGATTTTCAACAACATAATGCAGCAGTTTCTCACTTCTACTTTCTCACATCTTCAGTAAAAATATATATATATTTTAATCTCCATATTAGTATTACATATGTGCTCATATATGGTAAATGGTAAATGGACTGGTACTTATATAGTGCTTTTCTACTCAGATTCTGTGTACTCAAAGCGCTTTAACTACATGCCACATTCACCCAGTCACACATACATTCATACAGCACTTTTATCTATACTTAAGTGCTTCCTAACATTCACACAGACACTCACACTCCGATGAACGCATCGGGAGCAATGTGGGGTTCAGTATCTTGCCCAAGGATACTTTGGTATGCAGACTAGGGGAGCCAGGAATCGAACCACTGACCTTCCGATTAGTAGGCGACTCGCTCTACCTCCTGAGCCACAGCCGCCCCCATACTATATATGGTATATAGAACATCAAAAAAGTTATTAATTTTCAAATTTGTGTTTGAGGTTCTCTTTCAGCAGCTATAATCGATACATTTCCACAAAGATTATATGTACTGTAGCAACAAACAGACTTGAAAAATGAAATTTTGCAATGTTTTTTGTCCTGCAGTGAAGTCTTGAGGACTGCCACCTGCACTGCTGACGGCCCTGTCACCTGTTTCTCCATTGACAAGGAGTGAGTCTGACCCAACACTCAGTTTAGACAGTAATCGGAGGTGATATTCCTGTTCAGTCAGGCTTTGCAGTGACAGCCGTTGCTCCTGGAGAGAACAATCCTCCGCTGTATTTGTGTTTTCCTACTTGCTGACAGATGCACGGGTTGACTAACGATGCCTTTTGTTTAGGGTATTTGAAGAGACAATTCCCATAGAGCACCTGGAACTGTTTGATGAGTATGTATTGCAAAAAGCACCGTTGATTACATAACCACAAATCTGTTCCTCCACCTTACCCGGAGTGTGATGTGGAGGTGAAATAGACTGCCCCAGTTAGTTTCCTGCTCACATCCTGTCTTATTTATTTTCACTTCCAGCTCCAAAGTGATGCAGGAGGCACAAGCTCCAGAAAAGTCAAGGTGAGTAGCTGTTAAAGATGAAGAATTAAGCAATCAACAATCAACAACTAATCACACAAATGAACTCCTTAAATAGAAGCAGTTATAGTAAGAAAAATCCTCTGTCTTTCTCAGCCCCAGCTCCACTCTGAGGTTTAAGGATCTGGTTCCAGTGTTATATCAGGAGAGTCGCTTTCAAGGAGATCCTGTCACACTTGGAGTTGGAGGATTTGGCCGCGTGGAGCTGGTCAGTTGTGTGTTTTGTCTGGGTTTAAAAATGCATGAGTTCTTTTTGTCCTTGGTCATTTATTTGAAAGGTCAAAAACTACAGAGGTAAAAACTTTTAACCACATTTCTCCTGGTGAGAAACAAATACTTACAGTCCTCAACTGGGAGGTAAAGAAGTACAAATACTTCAAGAGTGTACTTAAGTAGAATTTTCAGGTATCTGTACTTTACTTGACTATCTATTTTTCTGACAACTTCTTTACTTTTACTCCCTACATTTTAACACAAATATCTGTACTTTCAATTTCTTACATTTTCAAAACAGGCTCTTTACTTTAGATTTAATGCATTTGAGGGGAGTTATTGTTATTTTGCCCTTACCACATAAATGCCACATAAAAGACAATCCTACTGGTGTATCTGTCATTGGTACATATCGAATGTGACTGACAGAAAAGACGTAGAGGTGAAAGAGGCAAAAAAGAAACATATGCAGGGAACTTGAGCGCAAACCAAAGACATGCCTGTGACAGATAAAAGCACATGACAGACAGAAAATGAAGACACCGATCAGTTAGCTTTAGCAGGTAGAAATGTTCTTCAAAGTGTTACTTTTTACTTTTATGCACTTTAAATTGATTTCAAAGACTGTACTTTTTCACATCTACATGAGTAAATAAGGTGACTCAGTCCTTCAGTTTCTACCAGAGTTATTTAACACAAGTATTTGTACTTCTGCTTGAGTAGAGAATGTGTGTGCGTTTGCCACCTCTGACAGTTCTGTACAAACAGCATCCTTATTGTGTTATTTCGATTATCTTTTTTGACATCATAGCAGGGTGAACACAGGGGTAACTGATAAAATTAATTAAAACACCAGGGTGCTGACCTAAGTGGAAAAAAGCCATATTAATTATACCTGTGTTTACCCTGCACTGACATGTGAAGTTGCTGTTGTAGAGAGGGGTTATACCAGCCTACTGGAAACACAATAGTGTGATGTGTCAGGTAGTCTGTGCACGTTTCAAGGTAATTACTACCACAGTCAGGAATAAAGTCATTAACATTTTACTTTTAGTTTTTCAAATTAATTCAAAATAAATTATTGATCAGCTAACTTGTGCTTGGTCCTAACCCTAAAGCCCCTCAAATGGAGCATGGAGTCATGGTTACTTTGCTTATAGAGGTTTAAATTATCCAGTAAAGCTTTTAAAGTAGCATATTAGACATTTCTCTTGGATTATATAAATCTAGAACATTTACCACTTGGTGTTTCCCACTGATGACTGTTTCTGCTATTCTAAGATGACCACAGTGAATCATGGGAAATATTACGCCGTGAAGCGAGTCAGCAAGAAGCACATTGTTGCCAAGAGACAGGAGGAGCACATGCTGTTTGAGAAGAAGATCCTTAAAGCTGTCCAGTGTGAATTCATTGTCAGGTATCTGCCATCAAAGACACACGGACTGCAGTCATCTGAAAGACAGTTGGACTCGCAGAAAACCTGAAAATGTTTTCTACTCTCACAATTTCTAGACTACATGCAACTTTCAAAGACACACGGTACATCTACATGGTGATGGAGTTCTGTGGTGGTGGGGAAATCTGGACCAAACTCAAAGAAGTGTAAGAAGAAAAGTCCCAATCAAATGGCAGTCTACATTTAGATGTGTTTTGCTGCAATCTGTGATAACGTTTTATTGGTTGTAAACGTATTCTGTTACTGTTGATGCACCATGGGATCACAGCTGAAAATAAATACATGTTGCATCAGCAGTAGCTGACAGAACTTCCCCTGTTGCGTCTCTGTGAATGTTAGAGGGCGTTTTGATGAGCCCGTTGCTGTGTTCTGCACTGCCTGCGTGGTGGAGGCCTACTCCTACCTCCATAAGAAGAACATCATGTACAGAGACCTAAAGCCTGAGAACCTGATGCTGGATGTGAAGGGCTATGTCAAACTGGTGGGTCCTTAACTGCAAAGAAGTCCTTATTTATTTACAAACATGTTCTTTGAGTTCAGATCATACTGTCAGGATATAGAGCGATGCAAATATAAACTTGTTTGTATGTGAATTTCAATTAATTAAGACTTTGTCATCAGGGGGTGTGTATGACTTACATATGATTTGCGTGTGGGTGTCTATCTTTGTGCAGGTTGACTTTGGTTTTGCAAAGGAGTTGGTGCGTGGTGAGAAAACCTATTCATTCGTTGGTACTCCTGAATACATGGCTCCAGAGATCATCAAGAACCAGGGACATGACTTTTCAGTTGATTTTTGGTCCCTTGGCATCCTGATCTTTGAACTACTGGTGGGAAGGTAATACTAATACTAATACTAACACTACTATGGTAAAAAAAGGATCTTTTTAACAACAGGGAAATAAAAAAATAGCTTTAATATTGACCAGCAGATGGCAGCAGCACTGTATAGCTGGCATCTGCAGAGCTCTGTGTCTCAGGCATTCGCAGGTTCAGGTTTCCCAACAACAAGTGACTGACTAGTTGAGTTTTGAGCCTTTTATTACCATTCATTAAAAACATTTATTAACAACACTCTTTTCAAATTGTCAGTCCACCCTTTTCAAGCTCAGAGCCCCAGAAGATTTATGCCAAAATTTTGGATGGCGAGCTCAAGTATCCACCTTACCTGAGTGAAGCGGCCAAGTCCATTATCAGTAAACTGTGCAGGTAAGAACAACTGAGTCTACTGAGAGCATGGTGAGTACATTTTCATGTAGGCTACTGGTAATTCTGCAAAATGGAAAAACAGAACTGCATCATATGAAAATTACACTCATCGGACACTTCATTGGGTACACCTTGCTTCCCTTTCCCTTCAGAACTGCCTTAATTCTGTGTGGCATAGATTCAACAAGGTGCTGGAAACATTCCTCAGAGGTTTTGGTCCATATTGACATGATAGCATCACACAGTTGCTGCAGATTTGTCGGCTGCACATCCATGATATTCCACCACATCCCAAAGGTGCTCTATTGGATTGAGATCTGGTGACTGTGGAGGCCCTTTGAGTACAGTGAACTTATTGTCATGTTCAAGAAACCAGTTTGAGATGATTTGAGCTTTATGACATTGTGCGTTATCCTGCTTGAAGCAGCCATCAGTAGATGAGTACACTCTAGTGATACAGGGATGGACATGGTCAGTAACAATACTCAGGTAGGCTGTAGCAATGCTCAGTTGGTATTAAGGGGCCCAAAGTGTGCCAAGAAAATATCCTCAGACCATTATACCACCACCATCACCATCCGAATGTTGCAGCAGAAAGTCGAGACTCATCAGACCAGGCCACGTTTTTCCAATATTCTATTGTCCAATTTTGTCCAATTTGTGAACTGTAGCCTCAGTTTCCCATTCTTAGCTGACAGGAGTGGCACCCAGTGGGGTCTTCCGCTGCTGTAGCCCATCTGTTTTAAGGTTTGACATGTTGTGCATGTCAAACCTGCCTGAGATGCTCTTCTGCATACCTTGGTTGTAACAAGTGCTTATTTGAGTTACTGTTGCCTTCCTATTAGTTCAAAGCAATCTGACCATTGTCCTCTGACCTCTGACAAGGCATTTTCGCCACTCACTGGATATTTTCTGTTTTTCAGACCATGCTCTGTAAACCCTACAGATGGTTGTGCAGGAAAATCCCAGTAGATCAGCACTTTCTCAAATATTCAGACCAGCCCGTCTGGCACCAACAAGTATTACGCATTCAAAGTCACTTAAAACATCTTTCTTCCCCATTTTGAAGCACGGTTTGAAATTTAGCAGGTCTTTTTGACCATGTCTACATGCCTAAATTCACTGAGTTGCTGCCATGTGATTGGCTGATTAGATATTTGCGTTAATGAGCAGCTGAACTGGTGTACCTAATGAAGTGACCAGTGAGTGTGGTTATATCGGTTTATGAACAATAAGCAGACAGAGTTTGAACAAAAACTGACCTCTCAAATCATCCTAATAAGCAGAGGTGTAGCTATGAATTCTGGGTCACTGAAAGCAAATTGGTCAAGTCTTTAGCTCCCACTTCCCACTTCTGTGTCTGTAAAAAGCTTCCTCAGTTGTTGTGGCCCCAAAAGAACTGTCACCTGCTTATATTTCCCTACCAGTAGACAAGAAAGAATACAGTACATTCAAGGCATAAAATATTTATATTCTGAGACTTCAATCTTTGAGTTACAATGCAAAGGTCTGCTGGAAACCCATGGGTCCTGCCATTAATATGGATGTAACATTGACATGTACCACCTGCCTAAACACTGTTGCAGACCAAGAACCTTCCCCCATGTCAATACCACTCCCTGGTGCAAGCAGGACAATGCTCCCAAAAAACCACAAAAACTGCTCAAGAAATTCTCAGAATATAATAAAGAGCCAAAGTCAATGACCCAGTCTCCAAACCTCCCATATTCAAATTCAATCGAGCATCCAAACTGGAATCTGGGGATGCACTACGACAAGCCTTATGCCCACCTCGCTACAGGACCCAAAGGATTTGCTGCCAACATCCCAATGCCAAACACCACAGGACACCCCCAAATGTCCTGTGTCCATGCGCTGACGGGTGAGAGCTGATTTGGTGACACAAGAGGACACATACAGTATTAGTTTTTAATTATTTTTTAATTAAACTTTAAGGCCAGTAGCACGAGTCTATGTCTGTGTCTGCTATTTTCAGGACATCTTGGATTGTATCATTGTACTGACATGCTAAATTACATCTGGGAATTTCTTCAATCATAAAGCATTTACAAAGGCGATTTTTTAAATTATTGGCATTTAAATCATTTACATCTCCATTCACATTAGCTAGAAGTCCTCTTCTTTGTATTTGCTGGCGCCTGGCTACATTATCAATAATACGTTTGAGAAAGCACCAACCAAAACCAGCTTGCATTCACTAGAGATTTTACATTTATTCCCTCACTAGTCATTTGGGATGTGTATCTCATATGTATCACACTTGAAAAACTTTGTGTTTGTACTTTAGGAGCAGAATTATTCAATTAATAGATTTATAAGTGAACAGAAAATTCATTTTCAGTTCTGTTGATTGATTGATCAATTAAGTTACTTTCTAAGCAAAATGTCTTTTATTTATTAGTTCCAACTTCGGGCTCTAGAAAAAGATAATAGGCATATTTCAGTTTATTAATTAGAAAAAAACTGACAGGTATCAATCAACGATGAAAACAATGATTAGTTGCAGGCCTACAAGAAATACGAACAAAATAGGAGATGCTTGTCAAAACACTGCTTAATAGTGCCGCTAGTGTTTAAAAAATGGCACTGTGTGCTTAATGTTGCCATTTTTGAGGACTTTGTTGAATGCTATGCTGATGTACTAACCGAGTCTTTCCTTGTGGTTAACTTTGCAAAATTTGTGGCTCATTTTTGGATGCTTGTGTTGTTCAATGCTAAAATCCATACCAAGCGGCCTTAATGTTCTATATCAGTCCACTCAAACAGCCATCTTACCTACACAGCTCATCTCTGGAGCAGTAGTTCTGCAGGCTGAGGCAGTTGGGCTTGCCCACTCTCTCCTCCCCTCTCACATTTTCCTCATAGGAGCATGACGGGACGATGGTTTTCCTCCGGCGCTCCCCGCACAGAGTGTCAGAGCAGGGACAGAAGAGCAAAGCAAAGCTGTACTCCTCTGGCACACGCTCCAGGAAGCGCCGCAGGGATTTGTGGCATTTCTGGCGGTTACAGCTGTTGTCAGAGACTGTTGCTCGCTTGGTGCAGGCTACAACATATTCAGACCGCAGGGAGCCGCATTTCTCATACAGGCCACAGTCCTGGGCGGCCTTCAAACACTGGTTTTGACCATCCACAGTAAGAGAGGAAGCTGTGGGAGTTTCAGGAGGAAAACTCAATAATGTATACCAGGAAATAAAAACTGAGACCTAAATTTAATTCGAGCAAAATCACGTAAAAGTTATACTCTACCTGACATGATGGAGGCCATACGTGACATCTCTATGTTTCTCACCAGGTTTAACTTCAGTTCTTCATATGGAGACACTTCATACTCATCATATGCTAAAAAAAAGCATTACAAAGACCACATGGATAATGCAGCTGAGAATTCATGCCACAGGCACACACACACAGAAATGCTAAAACCTACCTGCAAATCTCACAGTCCAGTAGACCTTGAGGCAGTGTTCCTCCCTGCGAGAGCCACGCTGACACTTGCAAACTTGAAGGGGGCGATAGCGCTGCAAGGAGTTCTGGGCCTCCAAGCACTCCAATCGGGCATCTGCGCTGAGGGGCGCCACGGCTTCCTCGGCCGCACAGTACTCTAGCAATCGATAGATGACCATGCAGGACTGCTCCTGGATGCATCCCTGCTCAGCCACCAAACAGTCTAAGGATGCAGATACTGTTACACTACCTGCAAGAAAGGTTAATGTAAGTGGTGAAAGCTGTTTGCTACCAGCATTACTGGGTTTATTGCCCTACCATGCAGTACTAAATAGGCTTTAATTAAGGCAACAGAGGAAGGTGAATGCACTCCATAGGCCCTCAACAGGTTATGATAATATCCAGAAAGGAAGATTAAATTGAAAACACACAAGTGCAATAGAGCAAAACCTCAATTCTAATCAAAGAGACAAAGGAGAATAATTTAACAACACTATAGGAGTGTGTTATGGCTATAATCATTTTCAAATTATTTCCTCATCTTCCCAGTGGGCGTCCTAGTTGAATTTTCTTCTTCTGTTTTCTTTTTTTTTTTTTAACACAATTTTACGGTATATCTTTGACTTTTTATCGGTGCATTATATTGTTTAGCACAGTATTTGTATGAATGGGAGTTACAGTATGTCCTTCCAAGCTTTTAGAAATGCTTCAGCTGTCAGTCACCTCACATTGTAGTATGATGGAGCCAGGTATTTTGAGTTAGGCTCATCTTATCACACACCACAGTGCTCCTGGTTAAATGACCTTACTTCAAGCTAGCAAAATATTTAGAGAATTTTTATTAATTTTTGACGCCTTCCTGTCAGGTTTGAAACATGGCTGTCAGACTTTAGCCTTTCCTCCTCCCTTCACCCTTTTCTTCTTTTAGCATGCTGTATAGTCTCTTAACACTTAAGAGTTTTTGTTTTTGAATTTGGTGAAAAAAATGAGCAAAGATGAGAACTTGGCCAAAAATTTGGAAACCGCTTCTGCAGTTTTAGTCATATATTTCCTCAGCTACTATATTCCCTACAAAAAAAAAAAAAAGATGTTACTCTCTAAATTAACACTGCCATACTGCTTGATTAAACTACTTAGTGGAGGATTCTACTGATGTTTTTCATGATTCATCCCATTAACTACCTCTTCATACACTTTGATGTATCCCATTAAGTGCAGCATTACTACTGCTGACATCTTTCCAAAGCGTAATTTTAAGATTGATTTCCTACCTTTTATTAGTTTCTGATTCCACAGATGTTGTCACAGTGAACATTTTGTAGCTTTTATTTTAAGTGTCAAACCAATGTCGTATTAGAAAACTGTCCACACTTATTTGTTCAAGTGCTTCTTTGAAAGATTTAAGAGTCAGCTCCCTAACAGCATTACATTCAGAATCTAGGCAGAAACTCTGCCTAAAAGACAACCAGGCATGTGGTGAGGGGGGGGGGAAGAATCTGTTAGTTTCCTGCATCAGAAAGGATGCCATTCAACAGCCAGCCCTCAAGTCTTGGATACCTCTTTGCTCTGCAAATGCTTGAAACAAGACCAAGAAAGGATTTCCGGAATTGGCCACTCCTATGTGACAATAATTGGCCAAAAAGTAAAGGCTGGTATAGCTATCAAGAAACCAGTAAACATGCAGAGACATATCATTTAAAAAAAAAGGCTACTGAGAGGCACTGATAGCAGTGTAAAAATCTATAGGTTAAAACAACCTAAAAGATTCTAAAACCTTGGCTGTCATCCTCTTACATGTGTCACACCAGTATTTAGTAGGCTAGGTTCAGATATGTGTACTCATGAATGCCTTGCACAAAAGCACTGCTGTTATTATTGTAAGACACTTGAACAGCTAGGGCAAATCCTTTTGCAGCAGAGTTCCTTCCATTTGGAACAAGCCTTTTACCAATGACAGACACTGTCCCCACATGTAATGCTAGAGACAAAACCAATTCATTCAGCACTATTCGGCACTTCCCTTTTGCTTCCAGTTTTACCTTCACACTGAGACTCAATCTGAATATCACACTCAGACAGTGACTCAACTCAAATGTCCACTATGAGCATGCCCCCCCCAGGTATATATTCATTATCTGACAGGGGCATTACAAAATATGCTACTTAAGGGTGTTAAAGATTTACATTGGCTGTATACGTATTTGTACAAATATGTTGCATATCACCAACCACATTCTCTCTGCATCTAGTATGTTAGTAGAAAAACGTGGGTTCATTGTGATTAAGCGTGAAGAGTATTTTGATTGGCAGTGTTCTGCCTAGAATGACTACAAGTGATAAACTCCAAATCATTTCATAATGCTGATTGCTGCTCAATAAAAAACACAATGCAGGAAGGCCAGAGGCAGCCTGAGGGAGACGAGAGAAGGAAAAAAAATGAAAGCCCCCTTCAAAAAATGTATCTGAAGGAGCATTTCAGGAAATTAATTTTCTCAAATGTGACACATTATTGTCCCCACAAATTACACTTGATACACAGTAATTCCAGACTTAGAAAGAAAATAGCTTGAGTAGGCAATATGCACTCACTTTTCCCACTTTAGCTCATTAATTTTCTATATCCTGTCACTTTTTAAGTGCATATAATGAATAGGCTGGCAGACATAGAAAATTATGTTGTACAGTTAGGAATACATCGAGTAAATCATCACGTTCAAACTTAATGCATGCCTGCTAACAAATATCTGTACGTATTTCATCCTCACATATACTTATGATTCAGTACATTAACATATACATCACATAAGCTCATATGCAAACACACACACCACATTGTGTTAGATCGGTCACACACTTCGATTAAGCTCCTGCTGACAGGCGGCACAAAGCACGGCTGCAATCCAATTCTGCTGCTGCATGTTTTGCAATCTCAGGCGCCACATGAGGTCCACGTCTCACTTTGGCATGAGACATATCATAAACAGATGCTATGCTTCATCGCCGCAGCAGGAAAACTTCCAAAGCTACTGCTGTGACTCCATAGGGTGAGGTGGGGGGGAAATAGTAACACACAGGGCAATCAGTCATATTCACAGTTATAGCATCCTAAGATATGTAAAGGTGATGATTACCTGTCTATCTATGTATCATGACACCGCAATAATCCTACCAAAGTATTACATCCCACCATGTTTAGCTGCAATTTAGGAAGGCTTCATGTAATCTCCAGTTTAAACAATTTATTCATTATTCTTTCTCAGTGTTTGCTCCTTTGGGTTTACATTTGATAAAGAGACTATGAGCAGCTTTCGTTTCATAGAACCTTTCATTGTGTAAACTCACACAGGCACAAACTAACACACATACATCCACAGATAACGAGAACCTTTATGAAGTACAAAACAGCTCTTTTATGTCCTTCCAGCAGGCGTGTCAGAAGTTCATTTTAATAACATTATTTAATGCCGTGATGATAAAAACAAGCACTGTGCTCACATTATGTTTTTTGCAATGCAACAAATTGCTAAAGTAAAAGTCTGCATTAAGGGAATTGTTGGTGTGAGCATGGGGGTTATGTTTTTTTCAAGAAAAAAGAAAATAGAAGGAAAAGTGAGGGGGAGATTAATTACTGCGATATGTGAGCCATAATGCACTCTATTGATTTCTCACTGGGCTGATTAATAGAATTTGTGAGCTGATGAAGGTTGAAGCCATAAACGTCAAACCATACACCACATACCGACATGCACAGAGGGACCAACTGGTTTGGCAAATTTTTCTTCCGTCCTTTCAAACACATGGGATGGGTTGTAGAGCGTCCAGATTGTTGGGCAGTAATTTGACTTGAGAGGAGACTGTGGCGGGAGAGTGTGACTCTGATGTGAAATCTGCTCTGAGATTGTGACAGAAGGGACTTCTTGGAAGGAAGTCACAGGCTCGAGGAGTAAATGGAAGCAACGCAACAAGATGGAGTTGAAGGAGAAACATGCTCATGGCCGCCACTACTTGTTACTACGTGCACTCATTCATAAGCAAATCTGTGGGATTCCTGTCTGAACTATTCATAAATTTGAGTCTTTCTTTTCACATAAAACATTTCACATAAAGGGCCTGCATTTGTCTCAGCTGGAATTGTTGACAATCAGTAGCTATAGTTTTGTGCCAATTGTTTCATTTCAAGTAGAGCTATAATTGAAATGTACTTCTTGCAGCTTTAAAATATGAATAATTACTGTTCTTGTTGGTCTTCTAATGAGCATATTAAATAAATATGAATTAGGATCAGACTTTAGCCAAACGAAATTAGCAGCATGAAGATGTCAGATTGTGTTTGGGTAACTATTAATAGTGGTTAAACACAGATATATATTCGACTGTGTTTTTATAGCTAGAAAATGTTAAACTCTGATGAGGGTAATGTCCAATATCCCAATAGCCCTATTTTGTTCATCAGTGGCAAATTAAAGGGTCTAAAGTTTTGGCATACCAGAGCTGACCTATGACCATACTGAGAAGTTGCTGGGATATTGTGTTTACATGAAATTAACCCATCAATTGACCTCAAGACATCATATAAAAAAACCAAAAAAAAAAAAAAAAAATGGGACAAAAAAAAAAAAAAAAAAAAAAAAAGATATATGTTATGTCTTGTGTGTGGTACAGTGTGCAGCGCCATTTGTTTGCCAGTGGTAAGGACTGGAGCAGAGGACGTAGCGGAGGCTGTACATTTGGAGGCCAAAACCTGGAGATGGTGCAACGATTAATTACGGCTAATTAGATGTATCCGTTATATTTATTGGGCCAACAATAAATCAGATGGTTGCGCTATTTTTGTCCTAAAAGACTTGTAACTAACGCCCAGCCAGTGTGCGCATGTGTGTGTGTGTGTGTGTGTGTGCGTGTGCGTGTGTGTGTGTGCGAATATGTTTATGAGGGTGTCTGTGTTTATGCGCTGTTTTTTTGACCCTGTGTGTGTCTGTGTGTGTAAACTGCTATTTACTATGCTTTCCAGGTGTTCAGAGCTGGGTCGCCACAGACTCCCTCCTCTTAGATTAATAATCCATTAGTAATCCATTTCACTAATGAGCACTCAGTGGAGAGTGGGGACCGAGGGGGACACAGAGACAGTCAAGGGAAGCCAAGTGCATAATTAATGTCTCAGCCAATCACATGTGCTATTACAGTCGCTCCCTACTGGAGTGAGATGTCACCTGTCCAATAAAATGTGTTTGTAATTTTCTTAATAAAAAATATATATATTAAGACATAGGATATTCAAATTGCACAAACTGCACATTTTGCACAGGATGACTTTTTCTTTTAGTTGTATCGTTATTTTATCAGTAAGGTCCTGCTGAGGTCAAAATGTCTTACAAGAAAGACCCGGCCGAGGCAGCAGTCCTACACACTCACAACATATCAGAATGTAATGTGTGCGGCATGATATACATATTTCAGAAAAGACAACCACATGCCTCCTTTACCACATTCTTTATCACCTCCTTAAAAATCATCTACAGATAAGTTTCGATCAGTAAACAATTCCATATCTAAGGTGCAAAATAAGAAAATACAGCTTTTCCCAGATCACCTAGGGCACATTAAAAAGCAGCTGTTAGGAGGAGTGTAGCTGGTAACTAACTGAGCTGAGACAGAGAAGGGTACAAAGGGTAAACCGGTGTCACTTTATATGACCCTGAAACCCAGACAGCAAACTGAGAGAAAAACTTTGAGTCTGTTGTGAAGACAAACTGCTGGTATTTCTAATTACTTTACCCACAAAAAGGCAAAAGTGGATTTGTCATCTATATGTTAATATGTTTGTGTTCCCGTGTAATGACTTACTTGGACGCTAGCACCACTACATTTGACACTAACACACCAAAGTCCTATTAAAATCAGCTAAATTTAAAGAAACACACAACTTGCCATAATTGCTGCTACCAGAAGATGCCGGCTTTCCATGGTGCGCTCCAGCTGGAGAATATCAGAGTACAGCTTTTGAGTCACCATTTCTAAAATTATCGGTTGATACAAGGAAGCTTGCATTTTACTCAGGAAGGACAGCTGCAGACCTGAACGTGGACAGGCATTTTCACACATACTAACACCTGGCCTGCACTTGCAGTGTGGACTGTCCAGGTGGACAGATGACAACATGATGACAACTGCAAGCTAGTTCATGCCATATAAACATATACTGAGTCATTTGTAGCTTTTACCAGAGTTGAGCAATGTTACTTTTAAAAGTAACATGCTACATTACAGAATTACTACCATTAAAAAGTAATCCGTTACATCCGTTATGTTACCTGCTGGGAAAAAAGTACTTTTGCGTTACAGTAAATAAACATCCCTTTGCATTTACATTGTCCAGAGGGTGTGTTGCCTGCTGTACATTTACCTCTGACTGTGTTCACTTTACTTCATTACATAGCGAGTTAATATTGGTTGTATCTCCTTCACTATGAAAGCAGAAACAAGATAATTATTTCCCTTGGAGTGCCATAGAATTACTAGCTAGCTTTTTGCGGCAGCTGTTGCACCAGCCTCATTCTTCTTCTCAGCGGGCCTCACCACTAGATTTGTTGAGCTGTATTTAGTTAGCAAGTGGTTGATGAAGCAGAGGCCCCTGTCGTTAGCTGACCTTAACACGCACAGTGGCACAGCCGTGATTCTGTAGGGTCTACATTTCACCATGCAGCTGCATGCCAAGGAGGTGGAGGGAGACGGAAGCATTGCAGATGTGTTGGGAATCTTTTTTTTTGGTTTCTTCTGGAAGAGGGAAATGCAACATTTAGCAGTACCAGATCGCTTATTTAACTGATTACTTGAATTGCAAAACTAAAGTGTTACTTTACTTATTAATAAAAACAAAAAAGGATAGTTTGTAACATGTTTCATAAAACACTGGCTTCTATAAACTCAGTTATAAAGGAGGGGGTCCACTTGTATCAAGTGCAAATAGCTTAACAACAGTGGGGACTCTTGTAACCTCAGCACTCAATATGTTACAAAGTAACATGACAAGGAGTAACTAATGTGCAGAGCTTATCCTTTAATTCCAACTTAAAACTAGTAAAAAATAAAAACAATAAGCAAAAAAGTAAAAATTAGTAAATTGTTGCAATATTATGGACTGTAAAAAATGTAGTAACAATATTTTTAGTGCCTACTTACACAACTACAACTAATCCCATTACAATACCAAGAGTTTATGCTAATTTCTTTAGAAAGAATATATATATATATATATATATCAGCTTTTCTTTAAAAGTTCCTGTGAAAGGAGAGAATTTAGAGGTGACTCTAACAATTCTCAGGCTCAGCTCCTGCACTCCAGGTATGCAGACTTGATAAGTTTCTGCCTGTCACACTGTGATGGGCAAAGCGCTGTTGTGTGCTTTTTAATATAGTTCCGGTGGGGTTTGTGGTACCTAAAAGCTGTTACAAGGTCTGGCACATCAAAATGAGCTGGTAAACACAGAAAATTCTTCACAGCCACCACCAATCCAGCACGACTACACCAATCTAGATCCTGTGTTTCAAGCCTAAACAGAAGATTTCCCCAGGCTTCACCTGGCTTCCCTGTGGATCTTCTGTCTTCTGTTTAGCAGTCAGAACATGATGGAGCATGACAAAAGAGGCCGTTAAAAACTGAACGATGTAAGTGGGAAAATGTGGTAGGCGGGTCTGTTGTTACCTCCACCCACATGCCTGGGTGAAATCTGACACCCTCTTTTCCTCTCTACAGCTCCTCTCTCCTTTTCTCCTGGGCGTCCCCGGGGGAAGCCCTGTATCCCATTCATTCGATTGCCCTACATGATGGATGTGCAGTGTGAGGAATGGGCTGTCCCGGGGGCTGTGGCGTCGTTTCTGGGTTAAACAGGATCCTATATCAAACCCATCTATACCTTCACAAGGAGGAAGCCTGTTTACTGGGGCGGGAAAGGAGCGCAATCCATTTCTTGTCAGGGCATCTTGTGGATGCAACAAGAACTTAGACAGTCACAGCTTTGGGGGGTGTTGTAAGACGAAGGCGGTGATAAATATGTACTGTGGTTGGGGGAGCTTTAAAGCTTAGGAGCAGCACTTGTGTTTTACATCACTGCTAACATAATTTTAATTTTAATCAAATAAAAACTTGAAATAACAAGGCCTCATATCATTCAGTGAGTGATCAAGTGATCAATTGTTGTAGTGTCAATTTACTTGATTAGTATGTTTATATGGATTAAGTACACTAACAGATACTGTGTGGCATTCATGCCAGCTCATATCAGTATTTTTGTAACTTTAAGCTACTTTACTGCCAACTATTGACTGTATGTAGCCTTTCAGTGTTTTGATCTGTTGCATTTTTTCTTTAAACTTCCACTTGCTATCACCATTAATACAAAACACAGAATTAAGAAAAGACAATCCAAAAGACAGTTTTGACATACAGTGTGTGAACACAAATCTGCGAGGTATGATGAAAAAGTTCTATTATTGCCCCGTTAAAAAGTGAAAACCTGCACCTGATTTCAATTTGGTTGCCATCCCTCTTTAAAGTTGTCTCATTGTGCAGCAATACAACTTTCCTAGCGCTCTTGCCACATTCACAAAGCTCCCGTGAAGCCCCATTCTGTCGGCACTTAAGCACTTTCTGGATCTCCTTACCAGCATCAAAACTACAACTCAAGTCTCATTTTGGGGAAGGGGGAGAAGTTAGAAGTAGCCAAATTTTGCAAGTAGGGTTTGTGGGCTACAAATTTCATGCACTGTTCTTGGAGTTGCCATGCTTTTTCTATTGCAAAGACAGCTGTTTCATCTCTGGGTTGTAGCTCTTATGACCAGTGATAATCCTTGACGTGAAGGTCAGGTCATCCCATGCCTGTTGACTTCAACACAGTGCTCTTGCTTCACCTCACGAGTCAGGAGCCTGGGCACAAACAATGACACATTGACCATGTCAGCAACTTTCCTGATGGTGATCTGATGATCACTATCAAGGACGTTTATTTCCTTGAACATTTTTGGCTGTTGTCTCTGAGGAGTGTCGCCCTGATTGCATATTCTTCTTCAGTTATCTTATGCCTCTTTTGAAATGGGAATGCTATACATACTACCATTACCAATACTACTTTCTGCTTTCTGAAACATTTGAAAGTCTCTGTTGCAAATTTCAAAAGCTTGACACAGAATCTGAAGTTTCTTCTCTACTCAAATTTAAGATCCATGGTAATATCACAACAGTACCTACTGGTACCTGTTGCAAGCTCTTGACCATGCGGTCCTGAAAAATTGAGGGACAGTCACTGTCATAAGGTAGCGTTTTGTCAATTAAAAAAGTATGCCTGCTACTTCCTTTTTAACTCTAATGAAGACCATAATTAACAACAACAAAAAAAACATGTTGAATATAATAAGACCTGAAACTAGAGTTTGAAAACTCGTCAGGAAAGTCTTTACTGATCAAGGTAGTTGAGGGTAATAGAATACAGGTATAGAATGGCCAAAGAATTAAAAACAGAAAAAAAAAACCTCTCTAATTAGTCAACATGACCATTAATAACAGTACCTGTTATGCAGGAGAAGTGTTCTAATTAGCTCTGCTATAACCAGTAAAAGTGGGCGATGTTTATAAAACCGTGTGTAAGTCTTTCATTGTTTCCAACTATGGTGGTTTAATTACTTTTTATATTTTAAAGCTGTTCAGATAAAATGCAAGCATGATGATCACAATAAGCAGATATTACTCTATATTGGTCCCACTTGGAACAAAGATAGGAAGTTAAAAAAAAAAATATTGAATTTGGTGGAAAACTGTCCAGATGGTCAAGACTTTTGAAACTTGTTTGAGGTGGGCAACTTTTCAAATCTGTTTGCACATAAACTGTATTACCAGGCAACAATAGTGTGACTTTGACAAAAATGAATACAGACTTGGCAGTCAATGTGATGGATTACACATCTCAAAGAGATTTCAGCTGTCATCTAGTCGTATTTCATATTGTACAAAACTAAATGGAAACTAATTGCTTCCTGGAAGAATGGGGGTTTATGCATGAATCCAAAAAATCTAAAACATGGTTTACAAAGTAGTGAAGTGTAAGGTCTATGGGATTTTTCAGTACAGAAATCTTTTTATTATTCTAGTAGATGTTGTAGCCTTTCAAGTCTAATTTTTAAAACAAGGTCTTCCAATAAGTTTTATTTAAAGCTCTAAGATGCGTACTGAATCTAGGACAGAGACCATTCTTTCTTGTTTATTGATACACACTTTATTCTGAAATCACATTTAAAAGGTTGTTTATATTAGAAAAAGGCTGAAATACACTTTATTCACTGGCAGAATTAGGAATGATGATGCACCCTGTTCTTCAGTAGAAAAATAGTTGCTCATTATTTGTTGTGTAATACTTGTGTGCTCTAATTGATAGGCTATCTGTAATTCCGCTAGGTGCCATGTCGCTGCAAAATGAAACCAATTGTTTAGTGAGATGACTGTTGTTGTTTCTCTCAATTGAAACCCCACTAATTAAATGGGAGAAGAATACAGCCCCTGCCTTGATACCCAGCGGCTGTGAACTTCCCCCTTCTGTTATTAACACATTTTTCAATAACTTATGTAAACCAAAATGGAAATTGAGTCATGTTATGCAAGTTGTGCGTGTATATATTATCTTTTAAAGATCTTTTCAAATCTTTTTTATATCCTGCAGCAGCCAGGGAAATAAACTTAGGAATCACTTCTTTCAAGACCCTCTCAACAATGGTAGCCCAGGGATTCTCTTTATATAATAAGGTAGCGTATAATATTATTTGAATACTTGAGATAATTCAGTACACACAGTGAGTGCTGCCTGTATGTATCCGCCTTCCTTTGAATATCTCAGCTGCCGAGGGAGTACATTCGCTGTTGTCTGTGTATGTGTGCATCCTGGCGGATTCGCGAAGAGCACATAAAAAGTACTTGTGCGTGTGCTCATGTGTTTATGTGAGTCGCTGTGGCATGTTTCCTAGAGATAAGACTGCAGTGCCTGGCCCTCTGCAGCCCTCACCCCAGGCAAACAGTGATTAGAGGAATCTCTCATTCTCTGTGGGGCACCCCTCTGCAGTCACAGCCAGCAGCGCGACTCGCTTAATGTTCACGCCGAGGTACAAAAGACCTGTGGTTGGTGATATTATCTTGCTTGGAAATATGATTTAGAGCAACTCCTCTGCTGTTAGAAAAGTATTAGGAACATACAATAATCTTGGCATTAAGATCCTGTGTCTCTAGGATGATAAGCTATGCAGGTTAACTCCATAAACAGCCTCCACACAAGCTGTCTTTGGTGTCTTTTAAAGCTACCCTGGGCCTGCTCCTTTTTATCCTACTAATATAAGAGATGTGCTACGAAGTTAAGATGATATTCCTCCAGATTGCATGTTAAATCCAAGCTAATGTGGTGTGGGCTCACCTGTGCACTGTGGGAAGATCAGGAGTCAATTAGTGGGATTGGTGGGCAGTCTCAGCCAAGTGGTCTGAGCTGGTGACAGTTTGTGGTGGACCACCACACCACTGGAGCCAGGTGAGGAGCAGGGGAGCCTAAATGAAATGCTAATACAGGCCACAGAAGTCAGGGCTCTCTAATTGGAACACAGCTGCTGCAGGGACCGAGTGTCCCGTGAAGCGCAGCAGAGGCAGAGAAACCAGCAGGTCACTGTGATCAGGTCAGGTTCTCTCTCTGTGTGCTGCTCAAAATACTTGGCCTAAAATGGCTTGTGGGAGTCTCAGAAAGGGAAACACTGAACAAAAAACAAAGTCACTCAGACTATATGTTGTTTGGAATTGCAGCTGTAGCTCAATATATCAAATTTATTTAGTTCAGCTATGTACCCTAAGCATATAGAATAAGTGAATTTCCTAAAAAAAAAAAAAAAAAAAAAAATTATAAAATTTTTTTTTTTTTAAAAAAAAAAAAACAATTTTTTAATTTTTT